>WEKX01029517.1:245992-264803 GCA_013390025.1 Pitta sordida | reverse complement strand
TGACCTTAATTTAAAAAAAAAATAAAAAAAGGAAGAGATATTTATCTATTTTTTCTATATATTTACTAGAATTTCTCTGTTTGCTTTACTGTGTCTCATTTACAGGCATGGAACAATCCAGAAGCAGCACAGTGTTTGACTCACATGGTGCACAATGCTGCAATCCTTGGTATTAGAAGATTAGAGTTTGACAAAAGTGCATTTAACCTATATCAAGGTTTATCTTCATAACTCCCCTTCTTTCCTCCTCCCTGTTCTCATCAGTTTTCCCAGTCATTAGAAAATCTAAGAGGGCACATGTAATTGAATTGAAACTCACAAACAAAATTGAAACCCACAATTTCTACAGTACTTCAGGAACACAGGCAAAAAAACCCCAACTAAGTGAGAATAAACCCCACCAAACCCCAAAAGAACCTTGGCATTAATCTTCAGATCCTTTTAATACACAAGAACCAAAATCTGAAAAAGAAATTCTGTGAAATAAGACAACAGTGGCTTGCCAGTTTCCATGCAATTCCAGAATGAAGAATGCTCCCAGAATGACTGGTAATGCAAATGCAAACTGCCTCTAAAGGCTCCTCTATGGCCCTGCTGCAATCCTTAATGCCAATGAAAAGCAAGTTCTGTACCTGCAGGCAGAAGAATATTTACACAGTGCTGAGTTTCCCTTTACTGTTTCTAAATAACCTGCCAGCAGGCCTCAGCTGGGTTAGATCCAATTTAAAACATTCTTTTTCTTGCTTTTGATACTACAACAGGATAAAGTTTCGAAAGTATCTGTGCAAGACAATCCATGAAGGACTGGGAAGCTCAGAGCTTTCCAAAACACAGTGTGTAACCAATAGCACCTCATAGTACTCACTGCAGCTTTCTTGGGTCTGTGGCTGCTGAGAAGAGAATGATCTGCAGAAAGAAAAGAAGGTGCACGTTAGAAGAAATCAAAAAGAAGTTTGGATGTCCTAAATGTTATGAATTTTTTTTTTACAAAGCTTCTAATACTACAAAGCATCACCTCTCCTCCCAAACAGAACTAAAGCAAGTCATTATTATTATACATTGTGAAATTCTAAACAGCCTCCTCAGTATCCTTCAGGAAACCATGACTGGAATGCAATGTTTATAATAATGAAACAGTGTAAGCAGCATCTTTTTCACAGACAGAAGTGACATTTTGTTATGCTATTCATTGCCTAAATCAATATCAAATCAAGCTCTACCATTCCCCAAAATTCTCATGTACATTACACTACCTTACTAATCCTCTCTGAACAAGCTTCCTTATAACCACCTCTCCTTCCTCCTGTCTCCCCTGCGTTCCTTCCCTCGCCACTGACCCACAGAAATGAGTACAAAGCTCATGCAAACTTACAGTGGGAAACTCTTAGGTCTGTACTGGGCTAGGATTTTTCACCAATGTCAATAGGCACCTCCTCCCTGAGGGACTGGCACTGAATCATGTCTGCCTTCGTGATCTGTTGTATCAGTTTGTACTGAACCCTTGCACTGTGACCCAGGAAAAGCAAAGAAGGACTAAACTGTACTGTCTGTATTAAGATTTCTAATCCTAGGAAACTTTTATTCAGAAGTTACAGTTAAGCCTCAAGACACAGGCAGGTGACCAGTAAATCCTAGGGATAACAATACTGGGGTAGATTTTATTCTCCTGACTACTGCTCAGAAACCACCAACTCAGTTTGTAAGTATGCAGTGAGTGGTATCTGATGGTAATAGGTGTGTTACATTGTCCAGCTATCACAGATTGCTAAATCTGTTCCCAAAGGGAATGTGAAACCTCTAAAATCCAGCACCCAGTGCTACAACAAAGAACAAATGTAAAATAACATGTTCATAATGATTTGATGTATAACAATTTATAATTAGTGAGGAAATGGAATGAAAATGAGGCAGAGTACACATAAACAAATACTGATGAGACTCATTAAAATTCTCCTATTATCAGCACATGCAATAAAATCAAGTTTTAAGGCACTTCCTTCAATTTCTAGTCCCACACTTTTTATTAAAGCCTGCCTTACTGACACCAAAGAATGGTGAAGCTGATACTGGAGCCCATCCTGGATGCTCATCACAATGGTAAATCACAAATACTGCTGAGGTAAACACTATTAATTTTTGAAGAAACAGAGCCCTCGAACTTCAAAATAATCAATACTCCAAGCCTCATCCACACACCCACAAACCATGGTGCAGATTTGCTCCACTACCCAACCCAACAGAACAAGTGGAGTGAAACAGAGGACTTGCCTGGGCTTTGGTTTTCTCTACTCCTATTTTCATATCATGTAGAACTATGTGCCTAGTTTCATGAAGTAAAGGACTACTCAAGGGCACCCTTTGAAGCAGTAGTTAATTCAGTGTTCTTCCTGTTCCTAGGAAGAACTAACAGCTTTCTGCCCATTATAGACTGAGTTTTTAATAACAACACCCTAAAAGAATAAAAACCCCCACCCAAACAAAATAACCTACAGCAGAAACCAAAAGCATGAATGAGATCTACAGCAGCAAATACTGACCATGGTCTGCCTTGGTCGAGGCTCCTGCTGCACTGTCTCGTGTGGAACATGAGGACACACCAGGGCTTGTTTGTTCAATCTGAAGCAAAAATACTGTTAAAATACTCAGTATCAGATGTATCAATTACTATTCTTTCTGGTTTTGTTCATATGAGCACATCTAGTCCTTTCTGAAATGTTGTATTCTATTTAAATACTCTTTAAAACTATTTTCATAACATTTTGCTAGTGTGTGTTACTAACATTACTGTGCATAAACAAAACAGTGCTGGAAAGATCTAGGAAACTCTGAATATCCTACTGTTCAAGGAAAAAGGAAATGCAAATAGTTTCTCCTTCATCTGTAATGTCTGCAGTCTTCTTAAACAACTATTGGTTTCCCATATTTATTCTAAACAGCTCAGATCTCACCAAGAGAGATCTGAATCTCTTCCTAATTTAAAAAGTTACATTTAATATAATCCAATTTTTATCTTCACGTAACACGAGATCTTCACGCCAAAAGAGTCCTCAGCAGTTAAGATGTCCTAAAAGGAGCATTCCCAAACTAGAAAGGCCATGACAGTCAGAATTGAGAGACAAGCTGTTTCCTCTTTGTACAAACATAACCAAGCAGTGAAAATCAATAATCAGCATTAACGATGCTGTAATTAAACTGTGAACTTCACCTATAGATCAAAACCCAAAAGAATTGAATAAAAGGAGTTAAAAGAAAAATATCTGGAACAGTAGATTGATGGATCATTAAGGCTATTCTGAATTTCTAAAAGATACCTATACATAGAATAAAAATTGGAAAAGAAGTCTAAAATTTGACATGATATTATTAGTTAATTTGTACAGATACTAGAAGAAAATAAATAAGGTGAGAAGCAAACTAATTAAACACTAGATTTTCTCTCTGGCTGTGACAAAGGCTGGAAATCATAATGCACAGAATAAGAACATCCCATTTCTGCCCCTACACAGTCAAAGTGATTTCCTAAAAACAAAGGATTGTTGAAGTCAGAAGAAAAATTAAAAGGGGAAAAAAATGAGTACATGATCCTGTAAGTGACTGGGAAATGTAGCTTCTTCCTTTTAAAACACTTACACACAATTTCTTTAAATAAGTACCCAATTTCAGAACAATTTTTCATGTATGGCAAAAAGTCTTTATGTTATGAACTCTACGTCAAAGTGTTTGAGATATTGCTCTGAGCAAAGGAAGTGTTTCAAAGATCACAGGATGCCAACATAAAGTTGAAAGAGAGGAAGTGTAAGTGTTCATAATGTGACTAGACACTCTTTCTTTAAAGTCTTATTCAGGAATTTTTAATACTAATATCAATTACTCCCAAGCTGAATTTATACACCTATTATCCTGTCTAGTGCGCTGGAAGAAAAGAAATGGGGCCTCAGAGAATTTAACCAAGATATTCATGAAAGAATTTGATCTTTGTCTGTTACTAAAGCGGATAAAAGAAATTTTATTTTAGCTAATTTTACATTTAAATCACTGAGTGACAGACTGTTAAGGAGAGAAAAATCATTCATCTAAACTAAGAGCTGAATGAATTTTTGGTGCAGTTTTTAGTGAAAGAACAATATTTGACCTGAGCCTAAGCTGGAAGCACTTTGGAGTGAATACAAACCCGTCTCACTACAAATGGAGGTTTATCGGTTTCTCTCCTGAACTCGTGAGGACCGAGGTTTAAATGGGCCAGTCGCTGCCGGGCTTCTTCTGACAGCTCACACATCCTCCTCCTCGTGTACGGAGATGGAGAGTGGGACTTGGAAGCTATGGTGGGCTGCTCGTAGTTCTTTGCTGCAAAGCTGGGCCTGCTCTTCTCAGGTGAAAGAGCATTTTTCCCTGGTAACTTCGTGTGCAATTTTCCATTCGGAGTTGAAGGATGTGCCCGATTCAAACCATCCTGAATTGAAGAAGACAAATCATGGGCTTTGACATTGTGCAGAACAAAGATTGCTGGACATAACATTATGAGTTCCTTGTTTGCATTAACAGAAATAGATGCCATGTCAGCTGAAGTTCCCCTCACAAAACTATAATCAAACAGCAGTTTAAAAAAAAAAAGCAATGTTTTTGCCATTGTCTCTGAAACCAGAAGGAGGTTAAGGCACACAGAACCTTAACATGTAACATGATGCTGCTTTTACATGAAGTAAAGTGTCTGATACTTACTCAGTTAACTTTCTCACACAGTTACTGTCAAGAGACTGTAAAAAAATTAAACTGAATTTTGTCACAAGTTTTTTTAACACAAACTTTACCTGAATTGGATAAACAGAGATTTGAAGCATATTTTCATCTGTTTAAACTACCTTTATTTTAAACAGTAAGAATTTTAATAAAATAAAAATTAAAACAGAAGCCTATTTAATATTTAAAATTATATGCCTTTAGAGTTGCCTAAAGAAGTGTAAATTACATCCTCTGAAGTTCATATTTTCTTGGACCATGGTGAATTTACTAGTTTCTTTAAAGAGTTATGCCCAAGAAGTTCAGCTAAGAAAAATATTTCTCCCCACTCCATCAAAACTTTTAATACCATCTTCCAAAGATCCTCTCAAATCACCAAATAATTACGGTTGGAAAAGACCTTGAAGGTCATCAAGTCCAACCTCAGACCAAGTGCCACCTTGCCCACTAAACCATATCCCCTTATCCCACTGGAGATTCCTGGGAGAAGAGGCTGATCCGACCTCACCACAACCACATTTCAGGTAGTTGTGGAGTGTGTGATGTGAATACCTTTGCAAAAGAAGTAGTAAATTATTTATTTATTTGTATAACTGGCACTCGACATCAAAAATACAGATTTTATAGCTGTTGCCAGTAAAGCCAACCTAAGAGTCAGGGCTGACACTCCCGCAGGAACTACTGACCTCTTCAGGGCAGCTTCAAATTCTGGGAAACTGTTTCCAACACTGAAGTTTTGTATGAAATACATTATCATTCCTTTCTACTTCTTGACGTTAAATGAGCACTCAAGTACTCTACAAGCTTTATAGGTCAAGGCACTCTAGATTATACAGCTCTTACCAATCTACTTAATCAACAACATATTTACCTTTGAATACTTCAATACATATAATAAGGCTTTTTGGTCAAATTTGGCCCATTTTCACAGGTTACAGAAGATAAAAAATAATGGTATGTATTAGCAAGACTTTCATTCCTAGTAGAAATTCTTTTTCAAGATTGAGCTAGTTGAAATTAGTCTTAATCCGAATATTGCATGTTCTACTTCAGTTCAGAGGAACCCAGACAAAAAATGTTCAGCTTGTCTTCAGTGTTCTACACCCAATAACTAGAGAATCTGAGGTTGTGTCTGCTTTGCATCAACCTAGTCTGAATGTGGCATCACACAGACCAAACTCTCACTCGTGCAGCTGACAGTGAGACAGAGTATGGAACTGGCCCACAAAAAACCAGACCTAATTCTGTAAGATTAATTTCAGTTTCATCAGATGTAGGTTGTGCTGCTTCTGGCTCATACCAGTTGTGAAAATAGATCTTCACTGCAGCACAACCAAATCTGATGTGCCATTAATAACATACTAGATCACAGAATTATACATAATCACAGAATATTCTGCGTTGGAAGGGACCCACAAGGATCATGGAGTCCAACTCTTGAATGGCACCACCGCCTTCCCGGCGGGGAATCGAACCCTGGTCTCCTGCATGACCACTGTACTGAAGTGGATTTTTAGTATTTTAAAGGGCTTTTCAAATTTTAAATCAAACTGCTCATATTCAAGTCACTTTCACTGAAGCCAGTTTTCTGACAACGGAATTTTTTACTGATTTTTTAATTCTTTTTCTGTCTCAATATATTTCATTTGCTAAACTTGGAAGAAACTTCATTAGCAATGCCACAAACAGGTCAAAGTCACTTAAATGTCTTTGCATGCATGCCTTGCTGACAACCATTCCCTTTTAAATATGCTGCACCATTTTTCAATAATACAGCAAAAAAAGGAGAATGTAAAAGTACTTTACATGACAGCTTGTGCCAGGAACCTAAACCACAATTCCAATTTCTGAGACCAGAGAAGTGCTACTTCACCTTTAACTTTACTCATTGCAGAAACAGCATTTCCAGATTAATACAGGTGATAGCCTTTTCAACAAAAATCTTCATTTCCATTACTGGTAATGACACAGTTATGGGAAACAATTAAATTAATTGGTTTGGCTTTAATAATGTACCTTCTCTGACTTCACCTAGTTTTCCTTGTCCTTAATTTTAAGTGTCAGTAACAAACGGTGAGAAGGCATCGTCCCACCTACAAATACAGCAGGGACTGACACTTCAGCTGATCACAGAACACAGCAGCTGATAACTGTTTCAGATCCAAGGAACTCGCAGCATTTACTGTCATGCACCAAACTCATTCTTCACTCACACTTGATTAAAAATTGAATCAAGTTGTCAAGCACCCATGATAACTGCTTTAACCACAACAAAAGAATGAGAAAAGTCTGAAGTGAGCAGCACATGCAGAAATTGAAAGCAAGGCTATCAATATTAAAATCTAGGAATTAAATTGCAAACAATTAAATTATGCTAACCTGTGTGTGACTCCTTCCTGAGCTTAACAGACTTTCTGCAATAAGGGAGATTGTAGAAAATCTCAATTTTGGTGCAATTCCCTAGAAGAGAGACAATAATTGAACATCAAGCTCCAACTCAAGATAAAGGGTATCAAAGAGGTAAATGTCACCTAATGTAACAAACTATTCCTAATTTTCAGCCATTTCCTTTGTTAATTTCAGCCTTTAATAAAGATAATTAGAAAAGACAGAACAGCAATGGTAAATGTCAAGATGCTAACATTTGCATTTCTGACAATTCAATTACAGATGATTATACTGCTTTTGTACAACAATTAAGGTCTGACTTTTATTTCAATACATTTTTTTTGGTCAAAAGCACTTTTAAAGATTTTTCATGCCATGCTATATATGTAGCATCAATAAAAATTTCAGTCATTTCCCAGAAGTTTCAATAATGCTAACTTTGTAAACTTATTTATGGATAGTTTCAGTTGTGCCAACTTTTTACATTTTGTTCAATTAGTCAATCACGCTGCGAATTACGATTCATTTGTTACAGTGTGACTGAGAACACCCTTCATTCTGTAACCATTACAGCAGTCTGATTTCTGGGGATTATCTCCCTTGTCCCATAACCGTGTCCCACCTCCTCTCAACCCCCTCTTGCTCATGTGGCAGCCCTAGTTTGACCAACTTGACAAACTTGGAATCTTTGGGGTCCAACTGTGCCAGCAGATCCCTCCATATTTATACAGTTTCTGTTCCAATCCCCTTCTTTCACTACAGCCATGGCTAGGAGCATAAAACCTCAGAACATCCTTATTTCCTGTTAAATTCAGCCAGAATTGAGCAAGGTATACAAAATTTCCTGGGTGTGAAGGGTAGGGATTATGACACACAAACATTATTTCCCAAAACAGTTTATGGCTAAACCAAACCATTCTTTGCTACCTGCCTACACATACACCCGTTTCCCATCAAGGAATATGATCTGGACACAGGTTAGATTATGGAAATGAAATTACAAAAATTCCAAGAAAGCTCAGCCACAGCAATTAACAGAGTCCAGGATTCAATCAAGTCAAGTTACGGCACATAAAAGAGGTTTTAAATTGATCATCTTCAATCAACGCCATTTTTATTACTAATGAATTGTCAAGTGCTATCAGCAATTTTAAAAAGGACACCCCAGAATTAGTAAGTCTGCTATAAAACACAACAATAGGGCACCTACTGCTTTTACAGACACTGAAAATGATTATAAAATTGTTAAATGCTTATAGCTAGAAAAATGCATAAAACCATGGTTTCTTCAAAGAAACAGTTTGCGGAGAGGGAATAAGGGACGGCACTTGCACACACAGGCACAGTTATGTCAAAACTAACTTACAAGTCAAAAGCCATCAGAGGAGCTCTTCTGTTTTCTGCAGTTCCCAAACTAGGGATTGCTGAAGGATATTCAATATACTATTATGTAAAGACTGTTGTATGGCCCCAAATGTATCTGGAAATGAAAATCCAGCCAGAAAGTTTTTGGGGTCTACTCTTCTGTCTCTGTGTGGGGCCTTCAGCCCTATGCAGGTTTGCAGGACCTCTGTATCAGTCATTAAACAGAAGTGATAAGGACATAACATTAATTTGATTATGGAGAAACGATAAAGGTGGTTTGTATTTAGAAGAACAAAAGTTTGAAAACAAGTCTAACATGTGCTTTCGACTAAGGAGTGTGAGTACAACGCTAGCTTAAAAAATATGTATGAATATAACAGGAGGTCTTATATTTGTATGCTAATGAGAGATAACATAACTAAAAAGAAACTGCTTTAAGTGACACAGTAGGTACTGTGTAAGGTTGGGAAACAGAGATAAGAACATCTGTAAGTAGGCACCATCACAGTCAAGGCATAAATATATTCTGAAAGGCAAGGGTTGCAGAGAAATACAGAAGAGCCAGCAAGGGCCTCAGCTGGGCAACACTGGACCAGGAGAGATAAGTCGAGGCATGGCTTGTGTGCATTTGGAGTTTGTAAGCCTCGTAAGACATTTAGCCAGAGACATTATCAGCCCAGTGCCAGATTTCTGGAGGAGTTCTGATCCTCTCAACTTGGGATTCCTTCCAACTGGCAGATTAGCAGTGTTAGGCAGACACTGCTTGTCACTGCCTATCTGAACTCCATAACCGTAACCTTGCTGTTGCTACCTTTATTTTTTTTAATAAAAGATGAATTTATTGGGAATCAAAGTGCCACTGAAGCACAGCTGCCAGTCAAAAATATTCAGCATCTCAGCTAGCTATAAATAACTTTTCATGTGGGGAGAACATGGCTTCACTAGCATAAGAATAATGTGAAGGTTCTCACGACCTTGTTTAACACTTTCCCTTTTGCTTATCATTCACATTCAGTGCTTTGTGCTGACAAAGTTAGCAGGGAATACTTGCCAGTAAAGCTCTGGGAACACTAAAAGATGGAGGCACTTGAGATTGCATTTCTGCTGGAGGTAAAAATCCTCTCACAGTTTTCCCATTTGGCAAGCAAGGAGAAGAACAACAAGTTCCTTTTGGGGGCTTCCCTCAAATTCCATCAAACACAGGTTCTGTATTATTCCTAAAAAGGGGGTCAGGATGTCCAAATCCTTCCTTAAACTGTACTTTCTGCAATGGAAATGGAACGGAGCAACAGCTGCTTCTGCAGTCCCTGTTTCAGGGCAGAGATGGATTTAACTGACGCTGTTCCCAAGGACATGGAAGTACATTTGTGTCTTGCATACGTCAACTTTTTAAAGCTACGACAGTGCCATCATTCAGCTACACATCCAAATTACTCTGATCACATCTTCACACAGCTCACAAATTATGGCATCCTCTCTTTATTGGAAAATACACAACTTTTGTACTAAAGAACTCGGTCTGGAAAAAATCCTCGACCTTCTCTAGTGGCTTTGCTGCTACAAAGATTCATTATATTGTGTTCACAAAAAGTCTAAAAGCATTTAGCTAATACCACCTCATTTATTGCTACCTCCCTATTCTTTCTCAACACCAGGAAAGTACCTATCCTATAAAAGCAGATTGAAAGCAAAACAATCCCACTGAGTCTCTTCAACCATCACTACCATGCCTAGGATGAGCCATCTCAAAGAGATGCTCTAGACAAAAAATAAAGGTGTTTTTTGTCACAGACAGTTTAAATTGGTACAGAATCGTATGTTTTGCAGCACAAAATCACAGCTTTAATGCAGTCAAATGTAACACAGCATAAGCCACTGAATTAGCACTTCTAATTGCAAGTGACTGGGCAGTTTCCTGGTTGCCCTTCCTTGTGCTTTTAGTCCAACCATAACAGACAAGGTAACTGGGTTCCTACCTTCCCAATCCAAATGTTCAGCGAATCCACCGGTAAAACCTAACCACAACAGACCATAGAAAACAAACCCCAAAAACATCATCACCATCAGCCTTACAAGAGCCTTCCTGAGTTATTTTGCTGACACCAAAGATTCAACAGCCAAACTTTATGAAAGGGCAGAGTGAGATGAATTCATTTTCATTTAATATGTACTTGAGCCCTTATCTCCAGAAAATTAACATTAATTCACTACACTCATCCTCCCAATTAGCTGTTGTTTATCATAGCTTTTGTAGAAAAGGCAAGTTATTAAATGAGTGTGAATGGTCTGAACAGACCTTAACAAACAGGTTTTGTAACAAAAAGCCAATCATGCAGCACTAAGCTAAATTTCAGTAATTTACTATTTTAATGATAATCTTGCACGTCAGGGAGGCCCACCGGTCAGATGGGCACTGGACTATAAATCTCTAGTGACTGTCATTGTCCTAAACTGTTCCAAAATGGTCTGAAAAATGCTACAGAGAGAGACTGAGGAGGGTTACATGGTTTATCTGCTGAGAACCACAAAGTCAATATGACATCTCCCTCTTCTGCATCCCTTCAGCTACCAGCTGCACCACAGACGAAACTGAATGGAGACAAGTCATGGTGCCACACTGCAAACCAAGTGGAAACTAACTTTTTCACATTAAATAATTCCTTGAAGCACTTTGTAAAAAAGATTATACTTTCACCAAAGTTCAGCTGTGGATTTGTACATTCAACACCGAAAATGGCAAACTCTGTCAGAAGTAATCGCTTTTCATTTGAAGCAGTTCAAGGGGTTTCTTTAGTGAAACAGACTGTGCCATAAATACAATCCAGAGACATTCACTCACTGCAAAAAAAGAGGACCTCTTCATTAAAATCTCACGCTCTAAACCATGGTGCCCACAGGTAAGCTTAGGGTCAGGGAACAGGAAATCTCTTGTATTTTCTTCATACGTAGCTAGAGTTTTTCCTACTAAAAAGAAAATATATACTTTAATTGGAAAACAGACAAAGCCATATAGCACAGACAGCACACACAGAGCCAGGCTGAAACCAGGATAAATCTTCTCTTTACAAATTAACAGAGTGGCTCTAAAACTCCCATCACACTAGGAAATAACTCCAAGTTAAATCAGCAGCAGCAATGTGCAGAATCTACTCTGAAACTCTGTTTCAATGTTACAGAATAGTTAACACAATCATTAATTTTTTTTTACAATAAGACACATAGGAGAATTTTCTCCAGGCAACTCTTCAGTAGTTTTCTTCTTTCTTTCCCTTCCATGCCACAGATGAAATCACGGGGGTTTTTTTAATGGCAGCCAATCCCTTATGAAGAACTGTTTCACCCCATATTACAAACGATAACAGAAGCAGCAAGAAAGAAACACAAGAAACATCAAATTAATTATCCTCAGATTTTCTCAACATCCTGGTTTGCTACTTTAAGAAAAAAACAGTATTTTCTTCAGAGGGAAAACCTTGACTGTCCTACTGCAGCCATCTTGTCAGACTGTATCACACCTATCTCTGACCCCTGAAAATAAACTCTTTATACAGTATCTTTTACCCTCTCAGGAAAAAAAAATGCTCATGCAGTACATTTCTTCAAGTAAACAGTCTGGTGAGTCACCTGAGAGAAGCAATTGTTTCCTCTGAAAGTACTAAGGGCAAGTGACAGAGAGTGCTTTTAATACCACAGTTTCCAAATGAGTCCTCTTTAAAACTTGACTTTATTTCCAATAAAATGCAGATTTACATTATTCATGGGAACACTTGAATTTCATTAAAATAGATTTTTATAATCACACAAACCAATAACAGAAGTATGACAAATCGCTATTTATTATCTTCAGATATCCCAAGAGACCTGTAATACTTATAGTGAGGATAAGAGTTTTCCCAATGGTCACCATTAAAATGGAAGGGAAAAAAAGCGTCATTCTGAGAACAAGATTATGCACTCTGAAATTTCACAGAAAGCCTCTTTGCAAGTGAATTGTGATGCAGTTAATAAGTATGCACTGGATGATTTCAGTTTATTTTCTGTTTTTAAAATATCATCACTTTCCTAAGCCTGAGTACAGTACCTTTCAATATTCCACTGTTATTCACTTTCAAGAATGAGATCCTCTTGATCTATTAACATTTTATATTCAGAGGACTATTTGTTGAAGAGCTTTCTGTGTTGTTTGTGTGTTAGAAAAAGTGATTGTGCTGTAATGGGCAATGTCCTTGTGGAAATTCACCTATTAAACTGCATAATTTACGAAGAGTATTAGTTCAAGTACTGCTGTGTCAACTAGAAGGGAAAAAAGTTTTTTCATGAGTTTAAAAAATGAAAACCAAACTAAAATGAAAAGTAATTCTCACAGTCAAAGCCCAAGGAAAACAGACACCTGATTTAAACTTCACAGCACTGCCCATCACTGCTCTATTTTCACTACACCAACAATTAGAGAAAATTAACCACAGCTTGCATAAATATCACAGATGAACACAATGGCACCAGCAGCATACAAAGGACAACTCTAGATTTTACGTAGAACTTGGTAAGTTCTATCTGCTGCCAAGCTTGTCCACTTTTAAAGAAAATTATGCAAGCTTTGCCCCCTTTTCAAGGAATTCCCAGTATGAGGGAGCATATTCCTGGAGGTTGAGTTGAGGGTCAGTCTTTTCTCACTACAATTCATTATGCTCCACATGTGGCAAGGTGTAATTTTCTCTAAAATTGGAAAGAATTATTTTACAAAAACCAGAGGTTTATGCTCATATAATTTAAAAATTAATCAAATAAATGTCCAGATAAAGGAACTCATTACCTATCTGGATATCCAGCTGGACTCCCAATCAATTATGAATTTTTACCCTTTCCTGTTCTAAAGCATGTAATATGCATGTCTAGAGGCATTTTTGAAATAACAAAGAGGTTATCCACTAGTTTTTCAGAGAAGAGGCTCCTAACAGAAAAACTATCACATACTTCAAACCCCCACAAAGTCTTTAGAGCCCATACATACATGACATTAATGGATACAATACAGGGTACATAAAAAGCAGAACCTACGTTCCAGTAACTTCACAAGGTCTCCAGGATCAACTGTATTTGCAAATGTCTGGAAAAGAAATTAATAAATAATAACAATGGCATAGTCAAAGTAATCAGATGGACCTCTGGGAAAAGAGAAGGAAAAAAACCCCAAAAAACCCAGATCAATATTCTTCCTTGTCAAATGGTTGTCAAGAGCCCTAGCCACCCTGGAAAAACAAAAGATACTGAAATTACCTTTTATTGTGAAGAGTTGAAGTTGCAGAGGTAAGTATTGTCTAAGAAAATTTCAGAAAAGATAAATGTACTACAATTTTGATAGATGAAGAATATCTTCTTTAAATTATTAGTAATGCTTTAAGCTCCATTTTTGTTCAGGTCCAGGCTCCTGTTCAAGTGGGTTTTTTTAAAACCTGAATCCCATATGAATAGATGGCAAGGAACAGGGGAGGATGTTTCACTGGATGTTCAGCAGGTAATAGAATTCCCCCTAATTCTGTATAAAAGTCTCAGCAGAGACTGAGTAATGGTGTAAATCACATTGCTATTCAAGGTACTAAACACTAAGACCCACAAAGTACTGGTGCTCCACAAGTATCTCGACCTAATCAATAGCTATTTGTAAGAAGACAGATATTATTCTCAGCTTTCCTGTTCACCTTCCTTTGTAAGTAGATGTTGTCTTGGAGGTCCTCTAAATTACACTGAAAACAGTATTCAGTACATTTCCCTTAAGTAGTTGGTGGTGTGTCTGCCTTTAAAGAATAATGGTCTTTTTCACTCTTCAGTAGCTGGTGAAATGATCACTGTTTGTTTCTCCCCCACTTCACCAGAGCATCACGGATGTTTATCCAGCCTGGTTTGCAAAGTGCTGGGGGATGCTTAAAGGCAGAAAAACTAGAAAGGGCAAAGTATTATTATTCATAGGTAGTCAAGAAGCCAGATCATATCTGTAAGATACTGTGTTTCATTATCCCTGTGGCAGTAATAATGAAGCTAGGAGGGACTCAGAATATGTGATAAACATCCATAAATTATAGGGCCAGAGTACCAATCTGGGAATTCTGGTGACAAACCATGAAAAAAGTATCTCAAAGGGAGTAAGATGTCACCAAAAAGGCTTGAGCTGCTATTCTGTCTTTCTACTAAATTAAGATGGCTCTCCTATATTATATCGCCTTTGTTCTTCACCTTGCCATAATTTTTAGAACAACATTCAGTTCCTTCCAAGGCAGCAAAACAGATGCTGAGAAAGGACAGTTCACAATAGAGTGAACAAACACCTGAAAGGTCTCATCACACATTATAGCCTTTAGTACATGTAATTCTCCAGTCACCACGTGGATAAGAGAGGCACACACCTCCTTTGTGCTGAAGAGAGGCAGAGGTTAAAATACTGTGGCATCCTCAGTCTGATTACTTGTACTCACGGGTTTTGCAGAGAGTTTTTGTGGAATTTAGAATTGGGTTTATTTGGGTTGGAATAGCTCTTGACATATCTTACCTTTTCAAATACTAGTTTTTCTTGAAAGAAGAGTGGAAACACTGCAGGGACACATTGAGTTTTTTTGTACTGCCCAAGTACAAAGACGCTGAGATAAAGTTCCCCTTTGTCTTTCAGCAGCACTCCAGGACAAGTTATCTGTAAGAGCAACACACTCATTAAACAAACTGAACTTTAGATAAAGAAGTAATGGCTGTTTTCAAGATAAAAATGAAACGGTCAGGACTGAAATGGTTGATTTCCAAGAGTAAGATTGTAACAGACTACAGTGAAAAAAATTTCTTCTCTAAAGCAATTCTATTTGTACAGAACGACCAGGAAAAATAGTCACCATTTTGAAATAACCAGGATTAAATTCCATTGTCTTCAACCAATGCCAGATTAATACAGTTAAAGACATGCACTGACTATGTAAGAGGTAATGCTCTACTATATGAAGAGTCATGTAGAATGAAATCTATGTGATGCCAACACACAAAGCCCCACCCAAACTTTGGCCTAAGTCCAGAATGAAGCTGGTGAATTTACATGCTTAGATACCCACCCAGAAAGGACAATTAGATTTGCAAATGTTTTATTAACTTTTTGTTCTAAGACGTAAATGAGAAAAAACAGTTGCTGTTCCATTGCTACCAGACACTTGGTTTCTCTGGTAAGTTGAGTCACCTTGGAGGGTACTCAAGGCAGGGAAGGCCTCTCATTAGGCTGCCAGATACTGCCACTCATCTCTCAGCTTTACCTGTCAATTGTTTAAGTAAGAAGTTGGTATGTTTTTAAAGCCCTGATGAACATCATTCTTTCTTATCTTCTAAGTGCAAGGATGTAACTCACTACAAAACTACTTGCTGTTTTCTCCAGACCACGTGGTTTTATTCTATTACCCAGCCAGAGAATTGACACCTTTCACTTCAGCTCTCCTGCTCACTTTTTATCTCTATTATAAATATGAGGTTGTCTTTTAAAACATAAGGTTGCTGGAGAAAGTGTTCAGACTTTCAATTGCCAGGTAGAAAGACAAAGGAGGAGAGTGACAGGAATTAAACTAAGTGGTTTGGTTACAGTCTCCTACTCCCAAGTGAACGTTTTACTTGAGAAATCCTAACTGGATTTAAACGAAAACTATATGAACAGCAGAAAAACAGCCTGAGGTGAAAGAAAAGATAGAAAACAATGTGTGATAGATTATTATAGATGAAGTATAAGCTAAACTAATAGTGCTTCTACTCATAAATATCCAAGGAGGAAAAAAGAGGGTTTCCTCTTTGTGTAAATGAGGGCTTCAAATCTGCAAGAGAAGTGCCAGAATAATAGATAACCCAATTGCAACAGCCTGTCAAGCAGTAAACAGCTTGTATGACACTCACAGAGTTGCAAGTGTGAATAGGAGAGACAGATTTCATTCAGACAAAGCAAGATCCCCCCCAAACTACGCACCAAAACTCATATTGGCTTTAGTTCTTCCTTTTCTCCTCAATATTTTTGTAGAAATTACAATCATTTTTAGCTGCAGTCTTGTGCCTTTCACATCAGAGAAGGCAACCAATGTTTGCCTGATAATTGAGATGAAAAGTGAGAGATGTGAAGGCACTGGAGAGAGCAAACAACAGGTGCCATTTTTATCTGGCCATCCTGTAAAAGACAACAAATTCTTACAAATGAGCACGTGTGCCAAGATAGCACATGTGGAAACTTGTGATTCTGCCACCCTGGAGATAAACTGGGCTGGAACACCAAATCTGAATGTCCAAATCTACACATCTAACTTTAAAGAACTCCAGAAATGAATGACACATGTATATCTGCAGTCTATGACACCTATTTTGCCATATGCAACGCCTGGAGCTGCAGAACACTAGGGAGACAAATTGAAACTCTTATCTGAGTGTTCAGGAGGGACTATTTTAAAGGCTGTAATAGTATTATCTATGGATCAGCTAAGGAAGAAGGATATCAATGCTGCAATTCACTGACCTTACAAGAAACCCAGAGGACTATGAGAAATGTCTGGGACAGCATTACCCTGGGCTCTTCTGCTGGAAGTTCCCAGGAGGATGGAAAATGTGTACCAGCCCTACTGTTGGACATCACAGACAGCCATAAAGAAATCACAGGATTAATCTTATGGAACGGGACAGAATTCTACTGATCCACAGCTCTCTGTGCAATTCTAAAACTGCAGCTGCAGATGTAACCAATGAAAGAGGCAGACCTGGAAAAACCCCTTTAACAACCCATTACCAACAAAACAAGAAGAGTTCCCTATGAAGGGCAGAGGACAGTAGTATTGACTTCTGCTGAATGCAACATAACATCATTTTGGACTTAGAGGTGCAAAAATGATCTTCTCTATGTGAAGAGATGTCATTTTAGCGCCCTTACCTGGCAGTAACGCACAATTCTATAAAATTGTCCTTATGCTTAAAGCTTTACCTACCTTCACTGTCATATTTCTGAATCTCCATGTAGCAATGACATGAAGAATAACGTGAATTTCATTTTGTTGCAATATGAGCAACCTAAATGCCAGCAGTAGGGGTAGACACCAAAATTAGCCTCAAAAAACCCCAAATAGTACCAAGGAAACCTCAGTCTAAGTAATCATGAATTACTCAATTTCAATTAATGGCAGGATAAAACAAACCAAAAACCCTCTCAGTCTTCAAGTAAGGCTTTCCATTGAAGAACAGCCTCAGAAAAGAAGAAAACTAGCAGTGAGATAAACCAAAGACCTGGCAGACTCAGATCAGAGAAGGTCTTGAAATTTCATTTGCAGCCTTGAGAGCAGGATGAAAAAACCAAACACCTCCACCACTGAAAGAAGCCTGACCCTGGAAAAACGCCTTCCCTGAGCTCTCTTCTGGCACATAAATGGTTCACTGCAGTAGGAAAAGGAAAGCGCTTCCCAGGAGCCAAGCAGGCCTTGGCATTGTGGAGACAAACATCAGCTGTCCAGAGTAACACCCGTGAGGGTGACACGCTCACCATCCCTGTGTGGCAATGCACAGCTCAACTTCAAGTTTGGGAACAAAGGTAGTGAGGCAACCAGGAATACCTGGCCCTTTTCCCAGTATAGACTTCCTGGATCTGCACTTGAGTTGTGTGGATGGCACCTCGGGCTTTCCTCTCAGCAGCAAGGATCCTGGCAGCGCTTGTCCCGTGAGGAGGAGGTCAAACCTCCGGATTGGTGACAAAGCCATCAACACCAGGGTAACAGGGCACTGTCTACCACAACTTCTTAAAAGTCATTAGAACGAGACAGCTTCATACTTTACTCACAACGTGGGTATAAGGAGAAAACTTCCCACAGTGCACAAGGCACAGCTTTAACATGTATAATGCCAAAACGCTGAAATGTCGCGCCTGTCCTTGTGACACCCGGGTGCTTCAGTAACTCGCCCCTCGCAGGGTGGATGTGCCACGGNTCGGGGGCGGCTTCCCCTCCTCCCGCCCCGCCCCGCGCTGCCATCGCTCCACAATCCCGTGCGCTGCCCGTACCCTGTTCCCTTCCACCCCCTGCGCACATCTCCGGGCTCGGTGGTGTGCCTTTACCTTTACAACCAGCCGTACAGCCCCTTGGTCGCGGTGTTCTCCACAGGGCCTGCTGTGCTCAGAATCACTGGTTAATTAGGTCGGAGAAGACTTCCTGAGATCATCTAGCCCAAACTGTGACCGAACACCGCCGTGCCAGCTGAACATGGCGCTCAGGGCCGTGTCCAGCCTATCCCCGCACACCTTCAGGGACGGTGACTCCACCACCTCCCTGGGCAGCCCATTCTG
>WEKX01029517.1:92170-245759 GCA_013390025.1 Pitta sordida | reverse complement strand
TTTTTTTTTTTTTTTTTTTTTTTCCACCCCCCTCAAGAGTGTTTTCCCCGCACTATAGAGCCTCCCAAGAAAGACTGTCTCTTTAAATAAAAAGAAAGCCTTTTCCACAGGGAAGTGCGAACCGTGGAGGGGCACTGCTCCTGGTACCACCGGCGCGGGGCACAGGGACCGGCTGCCGCAGGGTGCACACACACAGAAGGGCTGAAGCGCCACACGGAGGGTGCACCAGCCTCCCGTAACATGCCCCGGGCCGGCAGAGCGGGGCGGCGGCCGGGACAGGAACACGGGGCGGGAAGCGGCGCCGGAAGAGCAAANCCACCACCTCCCTGGGCAGCCCATTCTGGTGTTTATTCACTAAAACCCACTTAATTTCCATTTTTGCTTTCTCTTTTGGTGGTATTCGCCTGTATTCCGCCGTAGGCATCTGGGCTCTTCTGAGCTGAGTATCCTGTTAAGAGTTGGACTCGATGATCCTTGTGGGTCCCTTCCAACTCAGAATATTCTGTGATTCTGTGATTCGGTTTTAATGTCGTGCTCTGACTGGTACCCTGTTCAGAGACTCTTCTGCACATGTGTATCTGAAACTAACTGTTCATGCTCATCTTTCTGCTTTGATTACTGCACAAACTCAGATTTATGCCACTGACCTTGATGACCATTTGGGTCATATCAAAGATATTCCCTTAACATCTTTGCTGCTAGGTTTGCAGAGTATTTACAGCCACGTACAGCACCAAAATAGTCTGAATTTCTGTCTTGGCAACCGCAAGTCGTTTCAGCCTCCGACTGTGAGGGGATTTAAGCCTTTCAATATTCTTTCCAAATTCACAAGTACAGCTGTAGAGAGGGCAGGAAATTTTAATTGCCTCCAAAAGAGAGCAGTGGCTCAAGTGTATCCCTTGGCTTTCTTTATTTAAATTTTACAATTTCAAAGAAAAATCATGCTAAGTGATTTGGAAAGAAACAGCATTCTTAAAGTGTTTTGATTTCTTTTTGTTTGGTTGGTTGGTTTTGTTTGGTTTTTTATTTTTTAAAGGCTACTACAAAGGACATAATACTCCAGTGCAGACAAAAATTAAATCTGTGAATAGGTTAAATATCAGTACTAACACTTAATATCAGTCTTTTAAAATGTATAAATGGCTGGAAATGCAGGCCTTGTTTTAAATAATGCAATGTCTGTAATGGTTTTTTTGTTTTGTTTTGGGATTTTATGGCTTTGATGGGGGTTTTTTATGTTTTGGTTTGTTTGTTTGTGATTTTTTTGGTGGTGGTGTTGTTATTTTGGTTTGGTTTTGTGTTTGGTTTTTTTTTTTTCTCTGAGCAAAGGATTTTGTATTTAAGTCCTGGAAAAGGCTCGTTTTTGAACTGTAGAATTCTAGTACATATATTAAGGAGGGGTTGACACTTCGATAAAATCATTTTCTGAGCATTATCAGTCTCAAGGTTATGAATAGCATTCCAGAGTTAATGAGAAGAAAATTCTCACAGATCCATAGCCTCAGATGGTAAGAGTATTAAAATGGTTTATTGCTTATTTTCAGCTAGTTTTCATATACATGCTTTTTTGGAGGGATAAATAATGTGTTAAAGATTGTGAAGTATGAGATATTATGGTAAGTGTGGCCATATAAGAACAGAAGATAGATAAATGCTGAAATCAAAAATGGCATCATGTTTGTGATGAGAATTTAATATCCATGTGCAGTGCCCTGGAACAGAAGTACTTTATAGCCCTTGAAAAAAGGAGCACAAGGCAGGACAAAAAGCTTCTCCAAAGTGATAAGACAGTGATGAATTTCAGTGCTTCTCCCTGGTAAAGCCTCTGGTCTGTAGAGTTTCTGCCACTTCACTCCTGTGGGCCTTGGGAAGAAAGGCGGCTGCTGCTGCTGCAGTGTTTTGCTGTCCAGCCCTTTCAGTGCAGTCCCTCTGGACCTTCTCATTTTTGTCAAATGCTTGATTTAGGCTTATAGTTGCACTGCAGGAGCAATAATGCAAGAATCTGGGGGACAATGAAGGGAAACTCTGACTTTCAGTAAAAACCCATTGCTAAGAAGCAAAACTGATAACCAAAACTACAAAAAATTTGCATGCTACTGTAATAGACCTGAGGTTTTAACTGCTGTAAAGTTTCCCTGCTGTGAAAGAGCATGAATTCCTTTGCTTTTACAGCAGTAAATCTTCTTGTAACGCTACTTATACTTAGTTCCATGTATTAAAAGGTCTTGAATGACAGTTCTGCATTGTGCTAATTTTTTTGCAATCTCCTCCAATTATAAGCTTCATTTTTTTTTGTCTTCTGGGCCCTCCAACATGGCTCCTATGGAAAAACCATGATATCATTAAAATATTCAACTTTGCTCTTATTTCTGCTATTGCAAACTAAGAGCAGCTGTCAAAAGAGTGAGGTTGCACTGGTTTAAGACAATTACGTATCATAAGATTTATATTGTTGCAGTGCTCATGGTGGTAAGGCATCAGGAGTTTCAGTGCATGGAAATATGTTACTAAACAGGTAAGGTGGGGAAAATGGGAAGAGTCAGATTTGCAAACAGTGGGTATTCTACAATCCAAAATCTAAAAGGTACTGGGGATTAGATAGAATTAGATCTGATAAGGCTGGATATCAGAGAGCAAGTCTAACATCAGAGGCTCACTTTCAGCTAAGAAGCCAGGAATGGTTTTTTCCTTAAACCTGAGAAATGTTACACTGGGTGCAAAGTGATACTGCACAGTCATTCTAGCCCTCAGAATGAAGGACATAAAGGAGCTTTCCACATTTTTCCTCCCTCTACTGCAGTTCTTAGGAGTGTTGTCAGAGGTCCATTTCTGCCTACTTTAAGCCCCTGATGTTGACCAAGCAGCCAGACATGTCTGTCTTACTGCATGTCGAGCCCATTATTTAGATATCATCACCAAGCGCGACTGACTTGTCATTAATAACTGTGAAGAATTCCAGGAAGACATCTGCTCAAATAACCACAAGAAATTATGATATATTGTAAGATTTCCACATTAGAAAGGCAAACAAACAAAACATTAAGACATTTTACTTTGGAGAGAAGTAAAATAAGATGTAAGACAAAGAAGGTACATAGGGGATTGAATTATGTGTAGAAATGGGTTCTTCTGTTTGCCCATGCCTATTTATCCTTTCAAAGGACACATGCAATGAAATTAAAAGACAACACAATTAAAACTGATAGAAGAAAGTACTTTAGGTAGTGGAACTTGTTATCACAAGATACATTCAGCAGTGTTCAAAGCAGAATTGCAGCGCTTTCAGGACCCCACTGGCCAATACCCACATGCATTACTTATTCTGTTCCTCTTGACTCCCTGCTAAGTTAAATGTGCAATTCACAAAAGTCGGTCCCTGTGCGAAGAATTGTAGTCAAGGAAAACAGCCAGCAGAAGTTTAGGCTAAACAATCCCAGAACGCTACGGAGCAGAGCTGGAAGAATTTTGTAATGTGAGAGATTCTAATAGGATCTAAGGGGACTGAAGTGAATTGCATTACTGCAGACAGTAATGTAACGGGGAGGTAGAGTGTTAGATTATTGATGAGGACAGAGGATGGAGATTACCTGAGGGTGTCAGCACACTCTTCACAAAATACATTTTCATCTAATCTTTCTACTTGAAAGCAGGAAAAAAGTTGCCCAGAAGTTAGCATTCATTAATATCTATTGCTTTGGAAAAAGGCCACAATGATTTTGTCGATCCTGTCTTATTGAGCTTCTTGCTCTTTCCTGACGTGCAAAGACACAACTGGGCAGAGCTCTTGGCTTCCTTGATGAATCCACAAGTTGCTACAGGCAAAAGGCCACCTGCTTATGTGGTTATGTAGAGGTAGCAGTGGCCTTTCTTCCCCATTCCCTCCCAGTCTCACTAGTGCCTGTTGAAGAGCATTTCCATTACACATCTGGAAAAACTCAGTGCCTCTCTAACTTTTCACCATGGCTCAGCCATGGCAGAGCAATTCCTCCATATTGCTGCTAAGTCGATACTCACTTTGGTGGATGTGACCATCAGCTTCACTCATTCTTGGTGTGTATCATGTTTGCAACAAAAAAATAGGCCAGCTACCTAAAGACACCAAAGTTTTCTTAACATGTAAGCTGTTTTCCAGGTCTGCTAAATTCTTTCTTGACAAGCTGCAGCTAAAGAAATCAAACCTGATTTGATTACAGCCACTAGAGGAATATTCCAGATCTTGAATTCAGTTGTAGTAATTGGAAACTTGTGTTGTAAAGGAATAATCTAAATTCATCTAAGAGATAACTTCTATAAATACAGTCTTATGAATTCACAAAAGGCACAGATTCAATCAGCCAAGACAGCATTAGTTTTGTACCCCTAGAAAGTTCCTTGGCTCTCACTTGTTCAGTTCAAACGAGGTGACATTTTCCTTTGTGCTTTACATTCAAAATAAATTGTCTTAGATGGAGACATTGGCCCAGCAAAGTTTTTGCCTGAAACAAAATTCTTCTAACCAAGTTATAAACCCCTGAAAATAGGGCATTATAATGGGACTGCTGATAGACCCTTAACAATAGCGTTGTGAATAGCACTGCTATAATTAATGATACTTCAGAAAGATTTATGGTCCTTAGAAAGAGATAAAACAGAAATATCATTGCTTCTTTGCCTCCCATCATTTTATCCTCTATGAAATTTTATGTGAAATAAGTCAAATGAAAAATGTAAGCTCTTAATCTTTTCCCGGAGTCCTGTCTCTCACTTGATGAACATTTTCACGGAATAAATTAGAGCTTTTTATTCCTTATATATGTACAGCTTTGTGTTTAAAAAGCCAAGAAAGGAACATTGTTGGCTTGGCAAAGCAACTCAAGATGATGGTCATGGAGGAAGCATAAATTGCCAACTATTCTTGGCTATTCTTCTGTCGTTCCAGAGACTCTTATTCTGCAGTAGTTCAGAGCAGCTGGCTTAGAAGTGTACAAAAGTGGACCCATATTCTGCATTGGAGAGCCTCTGCTGACAGAATGTCCACCACGATGGCTCTGGCTGCAGCAGCGAGAGCACAGTGGCCTGAGCAGAAAGCCAAAAGCTGTGGCTTGATTACAGCAGATAGTGATCATGTTGAAAAATGCAGGATCCTAAATGGATCTTTAATTTAACTGGGAAAGGCATTGCAAGAAGCAGTTGCTGAAAGCTGAAGCCAGAAAAAATGGAATCAGATATTTGGCAATATATTATAGCAGAGAAAGGGATTAACCACTGGAACGGGCTATCAAAGGGAAACTGAATTCTCCATTTTCTGACAATACCAAAGGAAAATGAGGAGCTCACTAAAGAGACATTTTTGTCAAAACAAAACATATTTTAGTCAAACAAAAAGAATAATGACAACAGGATTTAATGGTCCATGAGGTACAGGAGGCTACCCTGGTGCTCAGACAGTATGTTCTGTCTGTGAACATTGTGACTCCATAAAGCATGTTAGAAAATAATGGTTCTGTACTGTGTACTGAGCAGGGATCAGAGGAGAGGGCTGCAAACAATTTGCCTTGGAGCTTGTGCACTGCAGCACCTGGCATTGCCAAAGGAGATGCTGAGAGGGCAGCGGGGAGTGTTGGCTTCTGAGGCCTGGAGAGCGAAGGCACAACATGGCTTTGAGTTTGACAGAGTTGTCTTTGCTGGGCTGCTCCTGAGCATGGCAGCAAATGTCATGCAGAGTCTGCAGGGGAACAACTTCACCTCTGGGCAGCCTGACTGAGGCAGCAGCTGAATAGGGACTGAGAAATCACAGTTTTGGCATAGGCCACATGAAATTGCAGTTAAAGCTCAAAATCCATCACATCGAGGCTTCTGTTGACCTCAGTCGGCTCAGATGGCATCTAGTCCCTTGTTTTTCAGAAGCCTATGCAGTGTCAGGAGTTTTGTCCCTCTGCCCATATCTGTGTTTGAGTATCTTCACTGTTATTTTGATTGACAGCAGTCAAGTCACTAGAGAACCTTAAGGACTTTCTGGCTGGCTTGTTTTCCTGTTATAAATTGTAGCTTGCTGTATTAGAGAAGAAAACTGAAGTATTTTCTTTAGTAACTAAAGTTTCTAATAGGGAGCTCTGAGATCTATACTCAAATTCCTCATTAATTATAACATTGCTCCTTTAAAATTTCTCCAATCCATCAGGAACTGAGAGGGATTTTTTTTTTTTGACAAGAACTTTTGGTTTTCAATGCAATTCACTTTGGAGGGCAGAACTTTTTTTTTTTTTTTTTCATTTGTAAGAAGATTTGTAAAGGGGCAGGATTGTGGCTATTATTAGAGTTCTTCCTAAAGAAAACCATCAAATCCCTTACAGCACTAGGCAGATCTGGGCTAGAAAGTATAAGAGGATGGTATAGAGCAGCCCAGATCGTGACAGAGAGAAAACGGAGCAGGAAGAAAGAAAAAAACCTGGAAACCCAAAAAGAAGAGCAGATGCCAATTAGAATTCTTGCTGGCTGCAGCAAGGAGCAAGCATAAGAAGCTGCAGGAAAAGAAAGAGTAGAGTGGATTAGTGTTAATCAGAGACATGGGAAAGCAGGAAAGGTTTTAAATGAGCTTTTGAGTTGGCAGCTTGAAAGAGAATTCCAGATCCATCAAGTGTAAGAGCAGAAATAAAATGCAGAATACCAGAAGATACATCTGAGTCCTGAGCAATTAACTTCTACTTCTGAAGGTAGATGTTTTTTGGAAGTGCAAACTTTTCTCTCTTTCTCTCTCCAACACTGTTTCCCTTATCCCAGTGAAAGAGTACATTTAGTATTATAAAAAAGGGACTCTTACTTGATTTCTTTTTAACTGTCTTAATGGTATGTATGTACATACAGCACTTTATTAGAGGAAAATTAAGCACTAAGGAATTAGAACTGGCCCAGTCTCTGGCAATAAATTTGCCCAAGCATTTAGTGCAGGTGAATTGCCTCTGAAGCTGGATGAATTACACCAGGTAAGAACCTGGCACAGTACTGGACAATGTTTGCGCTACAGTCATGAGTTGTCTGAAAGATCTTGGGGTTCAAAATGAGTTCTGAAATCCACTGAAGACATTGTTGACTTTAGTAAACATTAGAGCAGGATGGCTGGACTGCGAGTGTAGGGGTTCTCCTTACGGCTCTAGGCTGCCAATTAAACTACCTGTAAAATGAGAACAGTAACAATCACTAAAAAAAAGGACAAAAAAATTAAGAAGAGGAAAGAAGAGAACCTCCACTGATTATCTGTTCCTAGAGGATACACAATGTTGTCACTAGCAATCCTATTTCTTGCTGTGGCTTTATCTGCAATCTAGGAAGGAATAGCTCTGTATTCTTGTTTGGGTTTCTTTTACATATGAATCATCATTAAAGGTTAATGAGGGAACTAACACTACATGAAAAGGTTGTTTTCTCATTAGTTAAACATTTTCTTTTTAAAAGTTTTATGTACTCCTAGAATATTATTAATTTATTATTTACTAAACAATATCTAGTCCCTTTTTATTTCCTCACATGACATAACTTTAAGCAACTGCAATCAGTGCCTCTAGTTCCAGTCATCAGTTCTGGATCTGTGCACCACTGAATCGCCAGCAGAGCAAACTTCATCCAAACAAAGCACAGACATGTACATCAAATCAGCCAGAGCTCCTGACATGGAGTTTGTGCCAGCTTAGTGCCTTAGTGTTGGCTTTGCACTGGCTGCCAAAGGACAGAGGATGCTGGATGCAGTGTAATGTTAGACTAGCACAGAGAATCAATGCCTAATGTAGCATAAAACCTGCCAACACCATGCCAAACCTTCCGTGGTTTTTTGAACAAACTATCACCAGTAGAGTGAGCGTATATGGGATCAGTGCTTTACATCACGTTGCCATGCTAGTTTGCATCCAACACCAAGAGACTTAAAAGTCACAACCTGGTCACACCCAAGCCTAAAGTCACTTGTTGCTCTCTAGTTGAAAGGAAGGAGCGCTGTCATGAAATGTCATTGAATCAAAACAAAACCTTAAAGTCACATCAATTTTTGATGCATTTTGATGGGTTATATTATGGTGATGAAAGGTGAATCCTACGTTACAGCCTCAAACCAAGCCAACCTATGTGTTGTTGTGTGGGAAAGAGTTGAGTCCTCAGCGAACAGAAACCCAAAAGTTTCCTCAAGCTTCTTGCTCCATACCAGGGCTGCACGTGCCAGCTTTTCCAGTCAGACGTGATTCCCATTTAATGACCACAGTTACATAAAAAACCTCCTCCTCTGAAAATAGGGCTTTGTGACAGAAACGCCTACACAGCTGTAACAGCCACTTCTCAAATGTGCTGCTGCGTATGAACCACAAGAATAATATGGCAAAATGTGCCGACTTTTGCAGTTTTCCCCTCTTTTGTTGAAACTAATGAGTCACGATTAGAGTAATGCTTTTCTGTGACTCTGAAACCATTTTACTTAATGAGGTACTAAGTCTTTATAATTAGGCCCAGAAGGGAACTAGGACGTGGCCCCTTAAGAGCAATAATTATTTAGGTTATTTATGGTAATAAAAAATTGAAAATAGGAATTCTTCCTCAGAATGCAACTATTTATTCTTTTACATATTGCCTAATAGGCAATTACCCTATTAAGGCAACGTTTTGTTGCTAAAGACATTAATTGAAATGTAAATTAAATGTAAATCAGCTAATTAAATTGATATGTAATGAACTTGTCATGCAGGCCTTTGAGATCAGATGCATTTTGCTAATAAACAAGTGTTATACTGGTGCCATTGCTCACTGGAGTTAAGGTTGTTTAATGTGTTGTGTTGATAACACTCTTCTGTCCCAAATTCAAAGGATTGAATTGTGTTGTTAGAACTCAGAATGAATCTGGCACTGGGAGTTTCCAGATTTATTCCATGCAGTTACTTACTGATTAACTTCATTGCAAGGCAAGGTGTTCCCCTAATGCACATCCCATTGGGGTGTGATCTAAGCTCAGTCTATTCCTTCTGCTCCCCAGAAATGACAAAACATTTTGTGAAACCCCTCCCCAAGGCCGATGCTGCTCTGTTAGAAGGCTTCTGAAGAGGTTAATGTTATTTCCTTCTCCATGAGCTGTGGATAGTTCAGCAGAGGTAATGAATCCTCACAGCAGTGGGAGGATAACTCTATACACTCCTGAAATAGAAATAAAATGAGAAATGAAGCAATCAGAATTTGCTTGGAGATTATGTTGACAACATACAAGGTGAGATTCAAAGTCAACAACATGAAGTCAATGCAGCAATAGGAGGAAAGCCAGAATAAGTTGTGCTGGCCACAACACACACATAACCTTCATCATCAAAGCATAGGCTTGTGTCAAACTGTAAATTAAAGGCAAGGAATACGAAGCTGTCAGTTTTCCCATGAAACTATTCATTTTCCTGCAGTTGCGATTTGAGCCAGACCTACTAAAATTTCTGGTGTGAATTCGGGTCCTGTATTTAAGGTATCTTGGAGGACAAAAGCCCCTCCCCTGCCAGATACATGGACAAAACTCACTGCCTCTAACTAAACAATAGTAAGGCAAACATCACACATTTTGCCTTTGAAAAAGCTCAGGTCAGCACCGTATAAAACTCACCACCTACTTCCATTCGCATCATGCAGACATTTTCTGTGCACAGTCACAAAGCTCAAGCCAATGTGGCAAAAAGGGCTGTGGAAGCAAGAGGATAGAAATGCAGTTTGGACTTGTGGAAATGTTTTTGCAGAAAGTTCTCCTGGATCCATCATAGTTTTACGCGAGCGTTCATGCATAATTTTTCTGACTTTAATGTCTGATGCTGCATTTATAACTTTAGAACCTTCCACCCTGCCATCCTTTGAGGCCTGAGGGTATTTAATAAACATGTCAACTACCACTCTTCTTTAGCTTGAATGCAGCATCTTGTTTTGTCCTACTGAAGAACACTCCAGTTTGAAGTTTACAGAGCAATTAAAGACCCTCATGGGGCCCCTGATATTGTCAGCATATGTAGATTAGTAATTGTCAAGTTTCTCCCTAAGGCTGAAGAGCTCTTAGTCAAATTCCAGGGATCATCAAGTATTCAGATTTCAGTGGGCTTTGTGTCATACACAACATAGTGGCATAATTAAACTACAATGTTTCTTTTCTAATAAACTTTTGGATCTATGCATCTATTAATTTTTTTAATTAGCTGTGATCACAAAATAAAAAAGAATATCAATCTAAAGCTGCAACTTTGCTGCTTCCAAAAAGAACCTTGGGAGTAGCTTTCTCTTCTAAACTATTGGTGTTTGGGGGCCACACTTACTGCTGTGACCTGCAAAGGCCTGATGAATCACAAAACCATCAGACTGAAGGCACAATCCCTTCTCTGACTTCTTTTCAGTTGACACGTGGACACAGGCCATGATGTTGCCATCTTGAACTGTGTATTCATTGATCTCCTTGCTTGGACTCCAGCTCAAATTTTAGTCTATGTGTTATCAACTCGACTGAAATGAGAAATGAGGGGAAGGGAGGGAGAAGTGCACAGAATGAGGAGTAGACATACAACACCTCCCAGCCAGGCCTTTCAAAGAAGCTCAGAGCCCTCCCCAATCCCCCGGGTTGTGGCTGTATCATGCTGTTGCAATGTCCCCTTGCTCGCTGGGAGGGAACAGGGTGAAGATGAGGGCCCCGAAGCCACCAGCAGCTGACGAGGTCCCTGCACAGCCCAGGGGTGAGCTACTGCATGACTTCTGTGTGGCAGCTCTGTGTTTGACTGTGCTGACCGGGAAGAGGATGGGTTTTTGTGAAGGAAGCAATCCAATAAAATACCAAGGTTCTGACTGAAAATCTCTTAAATGTCCTGTTAAGAGGGCAAGGACAAAGCAAGGGCAAGGGAAGCAGGGGAAAGCAAGGCAAGGGAAGGCAGGGGAAAGCAAGGCAAGAGGGGAAGGGAAGGATTACTTAGAGATCAGAAAGGGAAATTAGTACTACATATAAGGATCCTCCCAGTCCAGGCTGATGCTGTAGTGGCTGACTCCAACATTTCCCATGGTTGATTCCTCTGCCCACAATGCTAGGCAATCAAATGTGCACTTGAATTTAGTATTCATTTGCTTGAGTGTTGGTGAAGAATTCTGCTGGCCTCCTTTGCATCTTCCATGGTCCAATCCTTGAAGATCAAACAACTGCTCTAATATGGTAACATGGGGTAAACAAGAGCAACTGAATGAAGCTTTAAGAACTAAGGCCTGTGCGTGTTTTGCCAGCTGGAGCCTCTGCTGTGGTTCCCATATCCATTGTGTTGTGGTCCCAGGGCTTGGGAGGGTCAAAATGTTGGTCCTTGGCCGACATCCACTGAGTCCTGCTCCATTGATCTATGTCTATTTGTGAACAAAGCCTATGGCAAGGAGGAAGTTGTTGCAAACTTCTGTGATGGTTTTGACCTACAAATGGAGATTTTAAAGCCACATGGGATCTGAAAGTTTAATTCCTGGTAAAATGAGAAAGAATTGGACTTGGAAATTGTGAAGGCAGATTTAATAATCTTCATTACAGCATGTTACATAAGAGAGCTAAGTTATTGCTCATGAGGAATAGATCTTAATTTCCATGCTGCTCACATTTTCTGTAGCAGAGGACAAAGTGGTTATGCTTAGAAATTGACAGAAATCTTCTGTTTACCTGAAACTGCCCATACACCCATGTGTGTGTTCTTGCATGAACTCTCAGACATACGTACCCAAATGAGCAACGTTCTTCTGTTCTGAAGCTGGTCAAGAGAGTAAGAAATCCTAAAAATGTTTGTGCATCCAGGAGGAAACTCCTACCTCTGTCATTGCATTTGAATGGCACTTCTTCCTCTGTAAATCCCATCTTTTTTTGTCACAATTTACCTCAGGTGCTGAATACAGGCAGCTCTGAAGGCTGAGATCTGTCAGTGGCCCCAGAAAAACAGCTGAAGTATCCCCTTCCCAACACAAGGATAACCTGAAACCAGTGGGTATTTTCAGAGTGATTTTCTGCAGTCTCAAGCTGACTTCAAAACCAAACTCTATTTTTTCTCCAGATCTTTCAAGTTCCCATGTTCACAAGCCCCTTTGTGGACTAAATTCTCATTTCATTAAATCACTTAAATTCTACCCATTTTTGTGTAACATCCATAAATGAAGTGGCTCTTCTCCACTTGCTCCAGTGTGTATGGCAGAAAATAATGCCACTTTCTTTTCAGAGGCTGTTTTTATGCTAGGCTATGAAAACTGGATCCAAGCAGCACAAAGTTGGACCTTAAATAGTAGCCCAAGAGGAGATCTCAAAAGTACCAATAAAAAGAAGATAAAAAATTTCCTCACATTCTTCCTGGATGATATGTCTCAAAATTAATAATTTTGCTTGTCCTGTATCATATCTTAGGCCAAGCTGCTTTTCCCAACTGAATTGCAACGTGGCGTTTGGTTCAGTGGGTTTAACTGAAGCGTGGCTATCTGGAAAAGGCAGTGTTATCTGTAATAAAGTAACTCCTTCAAATTTACTTTCTTGATCTTGTACTTTGGTTGGGCTGCCAGAGACTTAATGCTTGGAAAAGTCTCTGTCACCCAGGGCCCTCATTTGAAAGGACCATAGGTTTTTAAGGGCTGGATGGCGTCATCTCCCTGCATGGATTTTGTCAATGTATTCCTGCGAATGAGCCAGCCTGAGCTGCCTGCTAATTTCCCATCTCCTCTTTGGTTGATGACAGTCCCTGGCTCAGTGAGATTTCAGTTTTGCTCACTGGACTCTTCTTTCCCTTCCCTCCCTGAGATATATTTTCTAAGCACCAATTTCACTCCAAAATTAAAGATGAAATTTAAAGATTAGGGACTGCAGGCTTTTTCCAAAGGCATTTCAATGTCTCATACTCATTGATTGAGTTAGGTATCTAAATCATCCAGAGCAATCTGGCCCCCATCCCACATTATGTGATGCAAAAGGCCAATTTGACTTTTAAAAAGCTCTCCAATTTAATCGCCTGCTGTGCGATTAGTAACACACGTAATAAACACATTGTGTGCAGCACGTGTAGGGCAGGTGTGGGGTGATGTAATGGATCCCACCGGCTGCTTTGAATATAAATGCCAGAAATAGCAAGTACTGTGTGCACTGGTCTTAGTTCCAGTCAATTCTAATTACTTTAGTGGACTGACTCCAAATTCAGATGTACTGTGTTGTAACTGAGGTCAGGCTACAGTACATGATTCTTATCTTAATACCACTATAGTGCTGGAAAGGTCAAACTGAGCATCATCCAAGGAGACGAGGTAAGGGCTCTGTTGATTATCCTCTGCACTCCTTGAGCAAAGGAGTGAAGACAGTGAAGGTTTTGTCTCAGCTGAAGAGCATTCTGATATACGTACTGCATATTTAACTTATGAAACAAGAAAGAATGGAGGCACCATTCCTGCATAATCCTTAACTGTGCGTTCCTGAGCTTTGCCTAAAGTCTTACAGCCCTTGCTGTGCCAATCTTTCAAGATAAAGCTGGACCAGAATCAAATGCCAGGGAATGCAGCATTCCCAATCCAGCGAGGGGTAGATCCGAGTTCTGACCATTAGAGAGAAGCCAGCTTCATCTGCCGAGTAACGTGTTCAGAAAACATTAAACCTACATGTTAGTTTGTAGACATTCCTGCTGTTGGAGGAATCACTGACTCAGTGGGGCACGAGACTGAACTTCCCTTTTCCACTTGCTTACTTACTCCTCACCTGAACAGCTGTAAAGCACCTCCAAATAGGAATGTTCCCTATGTGTCAGTCATAGCATTTTGTTCTCTCTTTTGCCTTAGTTTTAAAAACTGTATTAAGCAGAGGAGTGGAAATCTGGATTCAGAGCTGATTTTACTTGGACTTGGCTCACTGTTCTACTGCCTATTATGTGTTGTTATTACCTGAACCTGTTTCCAACTTAACTTCCCAGGAGCCCACACTGATGAGACAATATTTTGTTCCTTCTCTGAAGGCAATAAGCAAAATCATTGCTGAGACCAGAGTGTGATCCCAATCCATAGCCATTCTACTCATTTGATTTCAGATATCTCTGAAGTGTTAACTGCTGAAAGCAGAAACTTGTAAACCCGCCATAGTGAGAGCTGATTAGAATTCAGTCTGCTCTATCACCCATAAATAGGAAATGAAGAATACATGGCTGTGATTAATTGTCCATAAATGGCCATTGCATGCTTCCTCTATTCCATACAAACACACTCCATGTATTTATTCAGCTCACCAAATGAGTAACAAGAAGATCATTTCTATTTGTTAGGACTTAGGATTTAAGGAAGTACATAAAGGGGGGCTCTGTGGTTGTGTGTCTGTAGACATACACACACATCTGCTCTTCTGTCTGGCTTTCAATATCTGTGAGAAAAATAAGACTATTAATTATTTTAAAAATTAATCTATTTCATCTATTAATCTATTCCATCGTCATAATTATTCATCTGTTTGTAAAGAGATGAAAATACATTGAGATGCAAAACCACAGCAAGCTTTAGTTAAGGAATTTTGATGATATTAGAAACATCTGTCTCTAAGGATGGGTAATAATGCATTGCAACTTGGCCAAATCTGAGACCAGAACATTGAGGGGGGAGGGAGGGAAATCATGTGATATATAAAAATCTGACCTATAGTTTGAAGCTCTGGTGCGTAAAGGCTGTTTTTACCAGTTGTGAATACGCCTCCATTAAAGCACCAGCTTGCCTGTTTGTGGTTCAGCTGAGCTCAGCAGAGCAGAGCTGCCTGTGCCACTGTTTCCTTGGCAAAACACAGAAGCGTTTTTCCTTTGCTGTGATTTACAGTCCAAGGGCTGCATCTGTGAACAGTGCTGCATCCACTGCCTTTGGTCTCTGCTGTCACTGTGTGCTACACGCACCAGACATCTCTCTTGAAATACCACTTGCACAGGCATTGCAGTGGCAGTGCTAGTCCTGGAATGGGAGATGATATTTAGGAAATTTGGTCCCTATCTTCCTGAATATCTTAAGAAAATCCCTTGGTTTCTGACTGCCCTGTTTCCCCTAGCTGTTAAACAGGGGTGATGAACTACAACCCTCATTAAAAGCATTGCAGTCTGAGGAAGGAAACATGCTGCACCAGAGCTAAATATTGGTATTATTACAGTGATTGCTGCAAAATGGCTAGCAAAATTGTCAAAATTGTGTATAAGCAACAAGAAACAGAATCACGGAATGGATGATCTTGGAAAGGGTCTTGAGATCATCTCGTCCATCCCCTCTACTCAGGCTGAGTCAGCTATAGCAGATTTCCCAGGGCTATGCCTGGCTGGGTGTTGAATATCTGTGGGGATGGAGATCCACAGGCCCACTTGGCACCCTGGTCTAGTGTTTGACCACCCTCATAGCTAAAAAATATTTTCTTGTGTTTGGGTGGATTTCACGTATTTGTTTTAATTTGTGCCCACTGACTCTCATGCAGTGTGTTGCCTCCACACAGCCCTGAGGAACCAACAAGGCCCAAATGGGGGTTGCCTGTGGCCAGTGGTGACCTGAATTTGTCCAGTCACCTTTCAAATTCCAATATTCATTCCTTTTTTTCCTCTCTTGATCTTTCTCAAAGTGAGATTTGGCTTCTTTTGCTTGGAGACTAGTACCAGTTTGTTGAACTGGTGGGTTGACAGCCTCACATCTCCTGGAGATGCTCTGGCACTAGGGCCCAGCACTCCTAGGAAGTTAGCAGAGATGGCCAAGCAATAGGAAACCTTTCCCAGGCCAGCCTGTCAGAGCTGTTAAACAGTGATTATCACCACCACCACCACAAGACTGCTCCTTCGGGGACGAAAAAAAAAGCTCATGCCTAAAGATGCTATCATGCATAATTCAGGGAAGAAATCCATACTGCATTTAAAAGATTACATCTTATCATCCAGGGTGCTTATTAGCTTGATGATTTAAAAGTAGATGAGGATAGAGTCTTTTCTGCTATTCTGCAGTAGTGTCAGTGCAATGTGCTGATGAGTGATGGCCTTGTGCCTTGGTTTGGGACTGAACTACTTTTCTGGTGCCAGAACTGGCCCAGATGGGATGGAGACATTCCCACCGCACAGTGAGAAGCTCTGCCACTGCCCAGGTGTGTGATCCATGTGGGTTATGCCAGACCACCACCTATGGTTACACCAGGGACTGCCTCCTTCTTCATGCTGGGTTTGGTTCAGTTTGTGGCAGGAGGTAAACAAGGGGTTAGTGGTGTTTAGCTCCACTGGTGAATTCCCTCTCCAGAGACATACAGCACTTCCATCTTCCCAAATGCACAAGGAAATGCTTTGGGGCAGGCAAGGGCAGACACCTGGATGCTCAAATAGAGGAGGCTGGAACAAAATTCAGGCAGATTTACCCTGGATAGCACCAGCTGCTCTGATGACCCGTGGTGATTTCCCATACATGTATGTTCTTTTTCCCAGAATGTGCCCTCCTTTTAACCTAGCACGTCCCATGCTGTATGGCACCAAGTTACTTGAAATTTATAATTTAATTTTTTTTAAATGTCATTGGAACCAGGGAACAGTTTCATTCAAATACCGCATGCTCCAGGTTGAAGGAAGAACTTGGCTGTGACCATAATTTTTGCACCATCATTCTGTGCCTATTATGCCCTGTGCCTCCACTGCATCAGGAGGAAGAGGAGCTGGCATTCATTTTGCTTTTGAGGTTTTTTTATAGGCTACATGCATGTAGTAACTGAAATTATATTAAAGTTGAGGAAGAATACTTAGGAAATCTTGATTTCTCATCAAATATTTCCCAGGCAAGCAAGATTAATCCTGAAAGGTGGCACCTACACTGATTGTAGCAAGTGGCATTTGGTTTCTAGTGTTCTTCTCAATGTGGCTTTCAACACAAACTCTGATTTCACAGTTCTCCCAACTTTATCATGGGTGTAGAATTGGGGACTGTGATATTTTCAGCCATTTCAGGCATAAATCCTCAGATGAATGGTTTGAGAAGCCTCAAGATGTCTGAATGACAGCCTGGTTGAGGAAGAGGGTTTACTGAGCATGGACTGTGAGAGGGATAGAAAAGGAAGTATTGTGCATAAATCTTTCTCCCCTCTTCCAAGGTTGAGAGGTATGACATGTCTGTATTTAACAGCAATTATTAATTACTGTTTACTCTCTGCCAACACTGTCTTGGGAGCACCCGTAATGATTCAGCCATAACCCATGGCCATCACTCAACTGGCTCCTGTGGCTCAGCCGCGGAGACTCATTCACTTCCTTCATGGGCTCTGTGACCCACTTCTGTCCTGCTTCAACTGCCTGAGCCTTGGGCCACCATGTGAGAAATGGGTGTTTCCTCACATGGAAAAAATGATATATAAAGAAACATTATCGTGAGGCAGAAATAATGGGAGTTTGGATGGTAGAGATGAATCACAGAAATAAATATTCCTCACCTTATCCTAAATCTTGAATATCTGATCCATAGAAGAGCTGAGGTTTGCAGTCAAGGTTTCCAGGGCGAAGTCCTGGCTTTATTAAGAATAACAGAGTGCTTCTTCTAAAAAGACCCAAGGTTTCTTTCACCCACCCGTCAGTGCTGAAGCACAAACTCTGCTAGACCCATGCTCCCATGCTAAAAGAGGAGAAGAGTGAGTGAGGGTACTAAAGACTCCCGTGCTGAAGAGCACGTCTATGCTCTAACCAGTTTCGAAGCTAAAGTTAAATTGTGCTTGTTCACCTTTTTTCCTCCCCTCTTCTTCCTACTTCTTAGTCAAGCCTCCTCAGACATACTTTGTATTTTCCACTTGGTGACTCAGGATCAGCTGCTCAAACTCTTTGGGAGTGTGACAGGGCTGTGACCGACTGAGAGGGAAAAGAAATCCGCCTAAAGGGACACAGAAATGATTAAGTGCTAAGTACAACACGAATTTGCCAGAAAACAACATCCTCACCAAAAGCCTGCTGTCTCCCTGCAGGGCTGTGATCAGCCTTCAGCCTTGTGAACACCAGCAAGTGGATTTAGTGTTCATGGCAGCAGAGCTCTGGAAAGGGCATCATACAGCATGGATAACGCTCAGGGCCAAAAAAAAATCACACCTCTAGAAATTCATCAATCCAGCCTTAAAATGGACCATAAATGCTATAGAACAATCCTCATTAATCTTAGTTGTACATACATGGAGCAGCACCCAAAAATCCCGCACCTTCACCCGGTACCAAAGGGAAAGGAGTACAGATCCTCAGCACTTGTTAAAGCAGGCTTGGTTGAAAGTATCAGGGGTAATAACCCAAAATGTGCAAAATGAACAGGGGACTCTTTATACTCAGTATAATTTTGTGTATGTACCATGGGAATCACAGTAGAATATTGAGTCCCTTATGACTATGAGAAAGACTTTGTCTCCCATGGCATAACTTTTGCTAGTACTTTTTTCTTCTGAACACTATCTGGTGTACACTTTAGTACAGTGGTAAGTGTCCCCACCTGGTGTGTGGGAGACCCGGGTTCGATTCCTGCCAGGGAGACAGTGTTAAGAGTTGGACCTGATAATCCTTGTGGGTCCCTTCCAACTCAGAATATTCTGTGATTCTGTGATTCTGATTCTGTAATAAAATCTGCCTATACCCAGGCTATTGGTAGTGCAGCTTAAGTTAGAGTTGGCTGGTTTCTGTTCCCACTGCTTACAGGCAGTAAGTTTCAAGCCTGACTGGAAAAGCAGCATTTTATTACTTCATAAATTTGGATTCTTGAAAACATTTTCAATTATAAAGAATTTTTTAAATGAAGGACTTAATGAAAAGGAAAATAGACACTGATTTCAAAGTTATTCTACATATGTGACCATCAGTCTTCACGCTCTCAGTCTCCCCTGTGTTCCTTCCACAGAGTGATTCAAACCCCTCCAGACTCACTCTATCAAAAGCTTCTTGTCCTTCCAGGTGTGCTGGTCTGCCATGGAGAGTTGCATGGAATGTGAAGTAAATCACACCTCCCCATATTGACCAGCTATGAGAGCCCCTGGTAGCCACACTGCTGCACACCAGTCCTTGTCAGGTGCCCCTGGATCCCTGCTCAGAGCTACCAGATGGGGAGGAACACGAGTAATGAGATTGTGCCGTGCCCAGGCACAACTGCAGGAGGATGCTTTGTGTCTCACCTGTTCTGAAATCCCCTCTCATACCACAAAAGCCCAGCCCACAGCTCACTTACCTCCACGGAAGGGATGAGATGATGGGCCAGCTCTGCTGGGTCTGGAGCATGTGGTTCCAGGAAGCCTGGCTCCTCGTGCCTGGACATGGCTTGGTGGCACTCACAGGGTGATATGGAGGCAGTGGCAGGTTGTGGACATCCTCCCCTCTGAATGGGGTGTGCAGGGTGCAGTGCCTTACTTACACAGGTACTCTGTCTCAGCCGCAGCAGCTCCATCCACATCCTTCTGTAGCCCTGGCTTGCTGCGACCCAGGCAAGTTGTTCTCTGCTATTAAACTGTGGCTATAGACCACTGAATATTGATACTAAAGTACAGGTAACACCTTCAACTGTTGCCAAGTGCTTTGAAATCTTTTTTCCTTCACAAGGACAGAGAGACTTTAAGGGGACAGAAACCAGCTCCTTTGCCAGCTATGGCAAATGTTTTCAGCATTTTCATCCAGTAGAAAAGGAAATGCAGTGAACTCTATGTTACCATCCAGCACCATGCCCCTGGCTGCTGAGGAATCTGGTTTAACTAATTTTTATGTGAAAAGAAAGGTAGACACACGCACACACAAATATATAGAGCACATACACACACATAATGTAGGAGGCAAAGAGAGAGTCTGTACCTGCATTTGTGGTATCTTCCTGCACCAGGTAAGGAAAGCATCTTTTTCCTTTTAACTGGGTGCTGTACCTACATTGTTTCCTTGCAGTCTATCTTTAGGTTATAGCAGTTCACAAGGTTTTTTTCAGCAGATGTGTTATTCAATTACTTCAGGGCTTTTCCATTTGTAATATTGCGAAGCAATGATAGCCAGCAGACTTCACCTGTCTTTTAGAGATAGCCAGCCTGGTAATTTTAACTCTGCCCATTTTATCCACACCAGTAAATCTCATAACATGGTTATAGAGAGATTCCAATTTTTGTAGAACTTTCTCCTGGGAATTCCTGTATACAATATTGCCATAGTCTGTAATGGACATAACCTGTGATTGGATTAATGTTTCCCTAGTGAAGAAGTCAAAGCATTTCATGTTCCTATAACTGGTTTGCAGCTCTGCAGTAAAGGTCTTTGGTGTGGCTGAGAAAATAATTGCAAACTCAGCCCCAATCAGAATATATAATCCCCTCACAGCGAGGGTCCCATTCAGCACAGTTAGACTGCCTGTGCAGGGGTTTGTAGTGGGATTTTCTTGTCAGGAGAGCAAAATGCATAGAAAACAAGTTAATTTCAGCATTTTAATATTCATGACCCAGTCCTGTACAAAGGAAGGCAAATACATTGCTACTGGTCCAAGGGAGGGCCCTGCAGCCCCCAAGCTGAGTGAGGACAGGCAGGAAAGGCATTACAATGGGGCACTGGTCTCCCCACAAGAAAAGCCCTCCACTTGCGCCCAAACATGTGCCTTTGTTCATAAGAGTAAATACCACTGTGTCCCATTAAATGCCTAGTTTTGGACCCATACTGGCTTCTGAACCTTTCAGAATGGTTGGTGTTACCTTACCTTGGACCTTACGCAAGTGACCAGTACTGTTGTGCATTACTTACCTAGACACAGATCATCTCCCAGGAAGAAGAGCCTCATGGCAGGCCAGAAGTAGGCTCTGAAGCAGGATCTGCCCACTCAGGTGAAGGAGGAGAACTTCAGAACTCACACAGGAGGGAAGTGAACTAGAGACTAGGGGCAAAAGGTTTCAGCTCCCATGCTAGTCTCTCCAAAAAATAGCATGTGAACATCATGCACACTCTGCCACCTCAAAGTATGAACTATCAGGCAAAGACTCCAGAGTGAAAGGCTCAGGCTCCCATTCCCAGCTGGTCCAAGAGAGCTTTGAGGAAACATGGTTTATTAGGGAACCCAGAAAGCAGAGGCAGGTCTCTGAAGAAAGCGTTATAGTGTCAGCTCTGCCTATGGGGCCCAGTGGAGATGTAATTGGGATCTCAGCATGGAAAAATTGGGTAGGGGCTGGACCAGAAGATGCCAGAGACAAACTGAAAGAGGAATGAGTTGGGAGGTAAGAGCAAGGGGTTTGAACATGACATTCTGGTACATGGATGGGGAAATTGGGTTCCGGAATGGGCGTGCTGCCCACCTGAAGAGCAAGGCAGATGCTCTTGGAAGATAACCTTATGTTTGGATTTTATAGCATTGCTAGGCAGGTGGAGAGGATGGGAGGGAGGTTAGCAGCATGGGGGTTGACAAATGGGATGTCATCATTTCCCATATGGGTAACTGTTTCCAATCTGTTCTTTCCATCCAACTAAAAGCTTGCAGCATCTCAGCAGAAAGAAAGCATCATCACCTATAAGTTTGAGTCTGTGGGGCAGATACAGGTGTCAGAAGATAAGTAAGAAGCAGAGACAGTGATTTCCAGGAAGATCCAGTTATTAAATGTAAATTTAGAAGACCACCTTTGACAAGTCAGATAGGAGACAGCCCATCACAGGGCAGCACAAGGGCTTGCCAGAGCCTACCTGTCCATGTCTTGGGTTTGAAGTGATCTGGGAGCCTGTGAGGATGGAGGAATGAAAATGAAAGAACACACTGATTCCACAGCTGCTTTTATCACTTTATTCGTATTTCTAGGGTATACTTTTTAGCAGCTAAGCAAATACTGAAACTGTCTTATTATATATATGTATATAGAGAAACATTCAAAAATAAATAATGAGATATTCTGCAAGTGTTTTTTCAATGAATATGCAGAAGGAACATTTTCACCCCAGTAAACCAACTTTGAAGGTCTTCCACTAAAACCCTATAAAATCCAATGGTAGTCATAAATTAGCACTAGATTAATTGAAAGGAGAACTTACCCCCCTCTCTGCGTACCTTCTAATCCATATCTCCAAGAGGTCATTTTAATTATCACTCTATCACTGTTATTCATTACTCTGCTTTTGGAGACAGAGCCAGCACTGTGCCTTTTGGATGCCTTGGAATTAATAATATAAAGGCATTTTATCCTCCTTTAAAATGTACACAGTTTAACCCCCTCACCTTGAAATACTGAAAATATTAGGTTTGCTTGGTGTTTTAAATAATTTTCCTTCCAGTAGGATACGTCTTTCTTGCTTTCAGCACAGTTCCCTTGGTCAGAGACTTTTCCTAAATCATGGCATTCATATCCTGGGGAAGAGGAGAGGAACTACTAACCCACCTCTTTTACTACAGAACAGAGTGTCTGGGGCTAGTACCTCTTCAGGGCCATGCCACACCAACAGGAGCTCATTCAGTCTTGTTTCACACATCTTTCTTCACCACAGTCTGGTTCATCCTTTCTCTATCTTACCCACTGGGTATCCACCTCCTTCTCTCCCTCAAGCCACCACTGCAGCCCAACTCTTAGCATGAGACAGGGAAGAGCAGCAGCTTCCCAAGGCTTCTGATGAGATGAAAAGAGGCGCTTCTAAGTGCACTCTCCCTTCTCTTCCCCTGGGGAGACACTTGGACTCCTCTCCAGGTCACCCCTCTTTTAGTCTCCAGTTTGAGAATCACTGGCAGATATTTTGGATAGTCACTCAACCCAGGAGACAAGACTGCCTAGTGACAGTGGGTTTAAGCAGAGATTTCACATCCTGTTCATGTAATGGGAAGGTGCTGAGGTTTTACTTGGGATTTCTTGCAGTAGTGGCACAACAGTGTTTGTTCACCCAATTTCATCACCGTCTCTGAGCTCACATTGCCTCAGTCATACACCTCTTGGGAAGTCCAGTCTTTCTAGACTCCAACAAATTTTTGCTTGAGGACCACAGTTCTTGCTGCAAGGCCCATGTACCAGGTATGTTTCATGCCTGCAGCCTGAGAGCAACACTTCTTATATGACCCTGCTCCTCAAATGATGTGATAGAAGAGCAAAAAGCCTAACCATGCAGTGGATGATAAACGGCACACTGAGGAATGCCTGCTTGGCTCCCAGAAGCTATTTATCAGGCTCTCCTAATGCAAGCTAACAGGACTAGCACATGCAATTGCCAGAAGAGCTTCTGAGCCTGACACTAAAAGGGGAGACATCACATGGTGCAGCAGAGGAGCCAGGACTCCCTCGATAGCTCATTGTATGGATTACCCCTTTAAAGAGAGAGAAGGGGACTGGTGGAAGAAAATCTATCAGTTCACTCCTTTTTTCCTCCACAGATAAAAAAAAAGGAAAAAAAATTGATTCACCATCTATAAATAAAAAAGAATCAATAGTAAAATTTCTAGCTAATTTCCCTCTCCTTCTTTGCTCCTTGGATTATTTGTTATCTTAGAAATACTTGTCTGAGGGGAAAAAAAAAAAAGAAAAGAGAAACATCATCGATTCCAGACTGCGACGTGCTCCTCCACCTTGCCCTGCTGCCTTCTTCTCCTCTTCTCTCCCCTCCTCTCATCGCGTGGAGAGGGACTGGTCCTTCAGATGTGCCTGGCTCCTCTTCTCCAGCTTGCTGCCAGCATGGCTGTTCCCTGGGCCCCGCTGGGCTGTGCTTTTGAAGTGTGGCAGTTTTTCCTTCCTGCCAAAGGAAGAGAGACAGAGAGAGGACAGGTATTGTCAGACACTGCGGTGTTCCAGTAGCAGGTAAGTGTGTGTGGGGTGAGGAGAAACCATATGTGAAGTCTCACAGTGAAGTGCATCTGCAAGGAAGGCTTTGGCAGCTCCACACAAATTAGAAGTGGTTAAAGACCAGCTGCTCCCATCCTCCTCAGGGCAGAGCAAGGCCTCATTCCAGGAGGCTTCAAGGGCTTTGTCCTAGCTCTGAGCTCTCCAAGAGAAAGGCCCCACTGCTTCCCTTTGGGTGTGACACTCACCACTGTTCTCTCCTCACTGCGGCTGCCGCATGCCTGACATGTTTCACTTCATTTCTGCTCATTAACAGCCCTGCCATCACTGTGAATATTTCCTTCTGGGGATTGTACCATTTGCAGGACAGCTGGGTTCATGCATCTTCTCACCACTGGATTGCCTCCACTGCCAGGGGTGTTCACAGCTGGGTCAGACACTTTGGTGACAGACTCTGACTACGTGGCCAGGGAACACCCAACACTCCACACGATGCCAGCGCTTTCAGCATCCAGACCATTGCCTCCAAAGAGCCCCATGTGACATTGCTATCCACTGTGCCTGTTAACCCCAATTACCTAGCAGTCACGCCAAACTTCAGTTGTCACTGTCTGTCACAGAGCCATGTTATAAAAAGAGAAGTGACCTACCAAAGGCCATGCAGCAGACCTGGGGAGAACTGAAAACAGTTGAGATGAAAATCCAGGTTTCTTGATCCCTCCACTTTGACTCACCCCAAGGAATTGGGCCCCTCCAAACCTGCCTGTTGTAGTGACAGAGAAACCTGCCTTCCCCACCACTCACGGGTGTGTGTTTGTCAGTGCTTCTGCTTTTAGTTGAAGAAGGTTTCAATATAAATTAAAAACAATTTCAAATAATGTAGGGGCTGATAGGGCCTAAAGGGCTTCACCTCCACGAGCCCTCCCCTCCTCACCACTGTCACAGCTGCCACCAGTTCAGCATCTATTGCATCTCCACAGTTCAATCACCAACCTAAGGCACAGTGGTATTTTGAAGAGATAAACACCGAGATGAAAATAAATAAATTAGGACCCTATGAGGGAGACCTGAAAGGCACAGTGAAGTGAGAACAAGTGTTTTCTCTGGTTTTGTGTATAATTACATTGACATGTTCCTAGACAGCGCTGGAGACCCAAACACAGCAGCAGCTGTGGACCAAATGGAGAATCACACCAAACAGTGGAGAGTCAGCCAGGCAGCCAGTCCATCCCTCACCCTGGGGCTGCCTCAGCACTGCCCATGTCACTGCTGACAGCCTGCTTGCCCACTCCAGGGCCAGACAGGGCTTGGCTGCTGGCTGGGCTGGTGCTTCCATACAGACCCCATTTCTCTGCACCCACTCATCCAGTCCCACTGGAGCAGCACTGCTGAGTGTCCGTCTCATTCTTCTCTGTGCAAGTGAAGAAAATAGTATAATACAAATACGCAACGTGGAATAAAAATGGGTCTTTAACATCCATGCTTTTTCATGATTTGGCTATGAAATCTTGTATTACCAACAGCACTTACAGATTTTTAGACACTGGCCTTTTTGTAGCCATCCAGACGTCCACTAAACTGAAGCATCATGAGTATCAACCACTCTGTTCACATCAGGTACTTGTGATAAAGTATTTTTTTGGGAACTCCAGCCAATTGAGAGACAGTCGCAATCAAACCACAGCTCTGCTACATGTTCATCGTGCAGACAACAGTTAATCTTGCAGCCATGCAACTATTTTGCAAATTGAAATCTCAGAGGCATAGCAATTACAATACCAAATTTATACCACATCTCTCACTCAACTAATTGTACATCCAAAAAATCACCACTTGAATAATCTGAATACATTCACCTTTACAGTTAAAAAACCCTCTGCTACATGCTTGATCTCAACACGGACTTGAGTTACAGAACCCCTTGGGAAAAAATGCCAACCTCTGATTTCAACAGGAAAATTGCTTCTATCTAAATACAGCAGATGCATAATTCACATTGAAGTCTAACAGCTTGGTGTTGCTCTTTTTTACACTCTGCAAAATAGGGACATTGCTATTGCTGCCTGTAGCTCTCCTGGGCCATCTACAGAACACATACATCTACTCTGAATGCAGTGTACATGCTCCCTGGATTTCTAATTGTTAGGAAAGCTTAAAGGTCTTAAATGGAATCAGCAGATTTATAAACTCAGCTGATGTTTTAGATGAGTTGAGCCACCACCATAGGCTCACTTGTGCCACCTTGGCATTCTGATCTCTTTCACACACACATTTCTTGATTTTTTTTCCCATCTGGTGAAGCAAGGTGAGGGAGGGAGATTTGAATTAGTGACTTTGCAGCTAGTGTATTAAAGAAAATCAAAATAGAAGAGAACTGGTGCTTAAATTGTTGCAAAGGGAGGAGAAAATGAAGTTATCCAAGCCATGTGAGCGGGATCAAAAATGAGTCGTCAGGGCTGGAAAATGGGTAACCTCTGATCCCTGAAACTAAGAAATCTGGCTGCTGTTGTGTCGTTGCTGATCTAATTTTTACACTTTCCCCTCCATACTGAGGAGACACGTTTCGATTGCATCCATTGCAGCTAAACAATCAGTGTCTGATCACTTCCAATGCTTCACTCTCAGGGATGCACAATTAACCAGTGCCATGTTTGACACTGCAAGGGGAGCGCAGTATTTTCTGGGAATGCCTGACAAGCTTCAATCGTAAAGAACACAAACCAAATAACCCAGCAGATAATGACAGCCAGTGCCCTGGCACTTAGATAATGTGCATTCTCCAAAGCAAGGCTAATTAGAGGCAATAAAAACAAATTTGAAATGTTAGAGCAAAGGTCAGAAATCCTCAGTCATTACCACAAGCTTGATTTTTTCTTTCCAAGCAGTCACCAGTGTCTGTTTCCAGTAAGTGAGCGTATAGTGATGTTTGCCAGGTGACCACCTATCCATTACAGCAGATTGTGATTTCTAGGCCATACAAACTCCACTGATATGGTGTGTGGAGAATCCCAGTGCTACCTGGACATCTCATCAGGTCCATTATTCTGTGGCTCTGCCTTTCTGAATGCAGGGGCTGGTCTGTGCTGCTTCTAGAGAAGGCAGATATTAGAACCTGCTCCCTGGAGAATGTGCCGATGTCTCTCCCTCTGCCGTAGACAGGATCCTACTACTTGCCATCCATCCCTCAGTTCCTGGCCTCCCTCCCCAGCTCACTGCAGCAGGACACACCTGCTTCATCCAGGAGACAGCACACAGAGGCAGAAGTAATTAGCTTGCAATGCAGCCACACTATCACGCAAGTGAAGGAGAAGCCTCCACAATTACAGTCAATGCACTGGCTCACGCACAGCCCCTCTTGTGTATCTTTGCTGACCCTGGAACAGGAAGCTAGAGAGAGGATGGGATAGGTTTTGTCTTGGCTACTGTCCTCCCATTTCCTAAGAAGCAGCAAGAGAATAATGGATTGCACTTACCTGATGAGATGTAGCAGAAAATGAAAGTCTCTTGAGTTTTTCAAGGTAGCAATACAATACTGGGATTAATGTGCTACATACATCAGACATTATCCACTCTTCACACAGGTCCCTATCTCTGCTTTCAGAGCAGCATGCTCTGTCCTGCTCTTTAGGAACACAGATGCTTGAAATCTGCGTATTGAGCCCTGGCTTCCTCAGAGCAACAAGACCAGGGAAGGAAAAGGAAAGCAGGTGGGCATCTGCAGGCATACCTTTGTGAGGATGCCTGTGAGAGCTAATCTAAATACATTTAGGGTGTAAATCCAAAGCTGATTAGTGAAACCACAGCAAGCTCCTATGTGGATATGCTCCTTCAGAGTTAAAGTAGCCATAATTCAATTTATTCATTTAGCTCATTTCCAGAAAGTAAATTAAGGTGGAGTAAATTAAATTAAAACAGCTGACAGCACCTTCATTTTGAAAGGGATTGTTAACATGGGCCTAATCTACTTCAAACAGTAACAGATTATTTTCTCCTGCTAGGCCACCCGTCAGGCCCACTGGCTCCCCATCCTGAAGTATTTTTACATACTTTGTGTTCAGGGACTATCTGAAAGCAGGACTAAGCTGGATGTGTATTTGGGTGTTTGCATGTGCTCAAATCCAGGATAAAATCCCTGCAGCTGGCATCCTTGTTCCCAAGTGTTTGAGAAGCGCATTGCTGTAACATGGAATTTTAGTGAGGCCTCTGCTGAGAGCTGGCCAAGCAGTTCACGTCTCCCTGAATTCCGTAAATGAATCCTTTTCTTTGAACCTACACAAATGTGTCACCTTTCAAAACCTGAAAGGTGTTCTTTAACGACAGATACAAGTATCACGAGTTGCATAAAACATACAGACGTGTGGGAGTGAGTTGACAGATTATGATTACCAATAAAGAATGGGTAGAAACCCCAAAAAATTAATTTTTGAGGCAAAACATATAATTTGCCTTTAAGCCTTAGTAGTGCTCCCATTACTAATACAATTTGCGTACCTGGAAATCAGATTGAAGTTGTTAACTCCTCAGCAGGTTGGGTGGTTTTTTTTTTTTTTTCAGGGAGAATTGATGTGATTTTGGGTTTGTTCTTTGGGTTTGTTGAGGTTTTGTTTTGGGTTTTTTTTAATTTATATTTTGAAGAGAAATCTACTAACCAACATGAGAGGATAAAACAAGGGGTGTTTTTAGCCACTCATATGAGCAATGCAGTGATTGAACCTGCAGGGAGAGACAGTCCCATTGTCCCTAAAAAGAAGATACAGCTATAGAGCACTCATGGACCAGGTCCTGGTAGAATCCCTGAGATAGGTTGCAATCCTTCTGCTAAGGGAGCTGGGATAGTGATGGGGAGTTTTGCAGCTGACTCTTTTCTGTTTTCCTGTCCTTCCATTTTCTCTTTCCGCTACAAATTGTAAGGGGTTTTGCTGATCTTTCAAATTATGTCTAGAACATTTTTTTTCTGTTTGTTACACTCTGCTGTCCTCTTAGCCAATGAAAATTGTGCAGGAATAGACCACAAGAAAATGGTTTAAGTTTGGGAGAGGTGAGTTGGGGATGGGACCAAACAGCCCCTCAGGACTGACAAGAAGCACCATTTCTATAAAGCAGAGAGGTGGCTTCACTCCCAACTCTCCTGTCAGTCATGGCCAGGTCAAAGAAAGCACTGCCAGATGTAGGTGAAACCTCAAAAACTCCTAAAGGCAGAGCTTACAAGTGTCGAGAGGAGGTTTTTTCTGAAACACAGGAAGAGGTGAAACAGGAAGAACACCCCAGATCCAGTGGGCAGAGGGATCCACACGCAGCACATGCCAGAGAGCAGCGCATCCCTGAGATGGTATCAGTCTGAGCCTGTAAGACGTACAACCTCTGGACACAGCTGTCTAGTGTTGGAATGGGGCTCAAAACTTGAAAAGCAGAGTTGTTCTGGCAGAAGAACCTGTCTTTGAACAGGCTGTGCCTGCACACAGAGAAAGACTTTCCCCAGCTCCGCTCAAGGTGATGCAGAAGACGGTGCCCATCGCCTGTGAGGATGATGGGACAGTCTCGTGGGCCTATCCAGCCTGTTGGATCCACAGCTGTGCACTCATACATCATCATTAAGGCTGCAAAGTCAAGCAGCAAAAGGAGGAATTGCCACAATAAAGGCTGTCAGAGTAATTTTAATTCAACCTCCTGGCGGATATGCCTTCTGATGGGGTCTTTAATTACCTCATCACAGTCTACTTTTTTCTTCAACAAGGCTGCTGCTTTATTCAGGGCGCAATGGACAGGCAGCAATTAATGAAGGGCCAGTCAATATTTTGTTCTGTCCTTTTTTGATTCAGTGTGTGGCCCGAGGCATTATTTGCCACATGCCATCAAATCCTTACTCTTAGAATTATTTATCTTCTCCTGACCTTTTCTCTCATGTGTATCAGTGCAGCAACTGTGAGCTTCCCACACAAGAAGGAATTTCTTTTCCAACACTTCTATGAACAGAGTACCTGGGTTTTACCAACTGGAAAATGTGGGGTAGACATGAGCTGCAGAATGCTCCACCAGCAAGGCACAGGTGGGATTTTTGAGGGTACCCACATGGTGTCTGTTCGAATCCCAGCTACCCTGACCTCAGCCAGAGCTGTTTACACACTCAATACTTCTATAATTTGAACTTCACTTTGTCCAGAATATGAGAAACATGGAACTGGTGGCTCTCAGAGAAAAAATGTCAGTAGTTTAAAGAGGTGAGAGTTCTTTCTGCTGATTCTGTGTTGGAGCAGGGTTTGCTGCACAGTGAACCAGAGTGAAAGAACAGAGCAACAATGGTATGGGCAAAGGAATAGACTTCAGGGAGTGTAAGATGACTAGCACTTGTGAATTTTTCAGCAGAAATTTTGTTTTCCTACCTTAGCCTTTCTTTGTAACAGCTGTATGCTGCTGTCTCTTAATCTCTGACAAGGTTTTCAGCTTTTACAAACGATTTCAGTGGAGGACACTTTTCATTTTCAACCCAAGCAATCTTAACCTTTCCCCTGGCACAAGTAGAAGAGTGAGAGCCGGTCAGGAACTTAGCAAGAGGAAGAGCCTCCTGTGCCACTGGCAGCATCAAAGGGAGCCCCACTCAAATGGTTACCAGTGAGTGCACTGGGAGCAGAACTCACAGGTCAACTTAGAAAAGGACAATAATAAGAGGAGAGGAAGGGCACGAACTTTCATTGCTGCCAGACTGCCCCTTTCTGCACTGCACTCTCCTGCTCTGTGCCCACTTAACCCACCCCTAGAGAGCTGTCTTTGTGTCCAGGACAGAGTCTCCTGAGCCTCTCTCAAGCGCGTCTAAGTGGCAACTCCTGTAGGCAGCACAGAGCTCTCTCTTACCCTGCTAGAAATTCATGGTCCTGCTGGCTTGTCATGCTAGAAAACATCCAACATTTTCAGCAAGGCTTTTAATTCATTAGCTCACATAGGAAAATATTCTAACCTTCCTGCCCTCCCCAGCTGAGTCATTGATGTTTTCCTATCTTGCCGCAGACACATCACCTTCAGGAAAATAATTGCTTAGCATGCTGATAACAAGGGACATTATCTTTCTGAACTGAGTGTTTGCTTGGGATCACAGGGTCTCCCTGCAATGACTGTAGGACACATCGGGGTTACTGTTTAAAATAAGTCCTGACCTCCTCTTGCAAGCTGTGGGAAACCCTCTGTGGTCACTGGTCTTGCTCCCAGGGGAACTGAGGGAATGCTGGAGGAAGCTCAGTCAGAGAGAAGGGGCTGAAGGGTTCTGGGAGGACTAGATGGGCTGTGGTGGGAGGGAGGGTGCAAGGGAGAATCATCATAGCACAAATAACTGTCTAAGAAGTAAAGACAGTGATAAGAAAACCCCACACTTTAAGCATTTAATTTTCATGTCTGACCTTGCTACAGGGTCAGTGCATAGTCTAGAGGTTTGTTCAGGGATTTGAGTTTTGCCCAGAGGTTCTTTTTCTTTACAAAGGCAGCAGAATGTTGCCTAAGCTTGTTGTCTAGAGCCTACAATATGACCACTTTCTCTCACAGGTAAGGACATGGCAGGAGGGAACAGGTTTGCCCAAAGCAGAGTTAGCACCAAAGCTCACTCCAATCCTTCACAGACCACCACCAAAATGATGGGTTTCAACATTATTTTCTAGCAACCACCCACTCAGGGACAAAACACAGCACCCTCTACTGCCCCCTCATCTCCAGCAGGCTTAGCAAGGACTGAAGGGCTCCAGCTCAAACATCACTTTCATGGTGGCCTCTTGGGAAGTCGGGGGAGCCTGGCTCCTGGGAGGGAAGTGGCCACAGCAGGGAACTGAAGGCCCCATCACTGGCACAGGTTGTCCAGAGAGGTTGTGGATGCCCCATCCCTGAAAGTGCTCAAGGCCAGGCTGGATGGTGCTCTGAGCAACCTGATCTAGCAGAAGGTGTCCCTGTCCATGGCAGCAGTAGGGTTGGAACCAGATGATCCTAAAGGTCCCTTCCAACCAAGCTACTCTGTGATTCTGTGATATGTTTATCTACAGGGGGCACTCAAACCAAGGGCTTCTGTAGGCAAGGGCAGGTGGGATTTAACCACTGGTCCAGCCAACCAGTTGGATTCCCTTACATTTTATGGGTTCCCCATAAGCACATTATACACAGACTCTGTATGTAGCTATGTCTCTTGACCTCTTGAAATAAGCTGGGAAAGAATTTGGAGTAGCACAGGGTACCTTACCTCTAGCCTCAGTCTTAGTTCTGTAACCAGAGCTGTTGCGCCAGTTCTTGCCTCTTGCTCCAGATGATCCTAATTCAGTTCCCACTGAACTGCCTGCACTGGCTATGCTGTAGGATGGCTACTGTCAGACAGCCCAACTGCATGGATGAAATTCTTGATAGGTGCCTGAATTTGGGTACCAGGCCTCTTTCTGACTCTCAGGTCCACCTCCTTTCTGTGCCTCAATTTCCTTCTGTGAAACATGGTGATTCCAACATAAGGATTTCCCTCTTTAAGACCTTTAAGTCAGGTGTGCTCTGCCACACTTGCTATTTCCAGGTCTATCATTATAACACATTTTGGCTGTACTAATTCCCTCAAACAGAATTTTTTCTGCCTGTAGTAGGCTGGGACAAAGCAGCCAATTAATTGTCCCTTACACGTTTATTAACTCTGCAGCTCTCTTTCAGAGAGTATGTGGAATCTGGTAATATTTTAATATATTTTCATAAACTGTGGGCACAACATGTTCTGTTTCAAGCTAATAACTGTGCCATATAATTAGTCCTGATGACACAGATATTTAGTATCATTTTACACATTCCAGTCCTTTCCTAGTGCCACTGCTAAGCCAAGGCATATTTAAAGCCACAGCCATCTCCCTTCTGTTTCCCAGCAGTTTGCAAGATTCCCTTTTGGAGAGGTTTGCAGTTAACACTACAGCTTCAAAGAACAATTTCATTTCACTGGTGTACATTTTATATATATACAGGCTCTGATCAAATGTTTCAGGTGATAAAGCCCAGGATACAAATAGAAGGCATTTGTCTACTTGCAGGGTAAAGCTGGTATTTGAAAGCCATCAGGAAATTAACAACATGAATCTTTAAAAATCTATTCGTTAAACATCTGTTGGCTTTGGGCTGAACATTTACCTTATTTAGGATTTTACTGTGAGGTAGCACTCCCCAAACAAAAGATCCCTCACCCCATTAGGCTCTGGTAGGGGAACGAGAAAAATTTGCTCTGTGCAACCTGATTATAGATGTGTATCTTTCCCTGCTGGCGTGGCTGTCTCTATAGAGATGGACATGGATATTTGATGAGATTAAAATGCTTCAGTTACCACTGTCAGTGGTTCTTTAATTTAAAATGAAGAAAGCAAACAAACATTCCTTTTGATGAGGTAACTGAATGATGCTACGGAAAAGCACTTTGCTGTCAGGTGGTAATTAGGTTCTGTAATAGTTGTGGGTTTTTAGCCTTGGAGGCTGTGGCCCCTGGGAGTCTGAGAGAAATGATACATTCAATTTCCGGAGGAGAGGAAGATGCTGGATGCTTTTCTCTGCTAACCCTGCAGGTCTCTGCAGATAAGAGCATTCAGAACTGCAGTGCTGACAATCCTCCTTGAGCCAGCCTAAAGTGTTGTGTTAAGATCACAAAAAGAAAAGGGAGATGGTCTCAAAGCAGGGTCTTTAAACACCTAACACAGGCAGCCCATTTTTGACCACATATATAAGGAACTGCCAGAATGGCTGCAATGAGAGGATTTTTAAAGGCTGCAGCAGGAACTCCAGCAGTTATGCTCTGGTCTAGGCTGATATTTGTAACATCATTCTTGTGCATCGCTAAAAAAATCTTCAGTAGGAGGGTGTTCCTTTGCAAACAAGCAACTGTTCACACAACTAGTTTTTTAAGGGAGGAAAAAAGTGGGGAGAAGGAGGGAGTAAAACTCAAGGCTCAGCTGCCTCCCTTGCCAATACAGAATTGCCTTTTTCATTGCAAAATATATTTGGTTGTGCTGTTAAGAGCTGATACACAAATGAAACATTCCAATTGGCGGCCTAAATGCATTTAACTGAAAATTTCAAGTTTGGAGCAATTATTGCTGTTTTCTCAGGAGAGAAGCAAATTCTGAATACGTTGTTTCCATGAAACAGGTGCTCTGGTTCCTGCTCTGCTCCTTTCTTCATGTTGCACAGCTTTTCCAGTTCAAGGAGTCATGGTTCTCAACATACAGTGGTATCTCCCCTGCTCCTCACGCAAGCTAAGTGACACTGAAAGGACACAGTTGGCCAACACCAGAGAAGGACCAGCAGCACTGGAGGGAGTCAAGCTTGGGTATTTCAGGCCTTTGTGCATTGCTCACCAGTGCTTTACTTCACGTCCTACTTCCTTTTGGATTAACAACTACTGAGCTGGTTGTAAAACTGGAGCAAGGACTTAGAGTGAACAGGATCCCAAGGAAGAATGTCCCAGTTGTATTGGCAGAAGCAACCTGTCACCTGGCTGCCAGCCCCGCAGCAGGTCCAAGCAGAGAGGGAGAGCTCTGTCTTTAGCACAGTGTTGCTGGTAATTTCCCAAAGCACAGAAAAAGTTTTCACTTCCAGAATTAAAACTTTGCAAAGTAAAGTGGGTCTGATTCACTCTCAGGAGATAAATGAAGGGTAAGTCCATTAAAGATACTGGTGTGAGATTGGTGTACAGCAGACAGAATTCAGGAAAGATACTGATATCTCCAAAATCCTCTGAATATTTTTTCAGACATAAACCAAGTATCTTTCCTGATCATAAATGCTTTATTTCCAAATGGAATTTCAATAAAAAAAGCACAGTTAGACTAGCACGCTTATTATAAAGCCGTAATGCAGTAGCACTAAAGTTTAGTCATGAAAGGTATTAAAAAAGCAGCCCTGCTAAAGCAAGAGAAATTGCTTTCTGACCTACCGAGTTTTAGGAGTAGTTGCTGGTGGTCTCTCCACCAAGGAGTTCAGCCTGTAGTAATCCAAGAACGTCCTGGCCACATTTCTTCCAAGCTTCATATCTGTGAGTTTTTAATTAAGGAATTTTTTTTAATCATTAAAAAATAATAATAAAAAAGCAGAGTCTAAAGGTAAATTATTGCTATTTAATGCAAGAGCAAGTTTTACATTAACCATCTCACAGCGCTCAAGCTTCAGGCAAAATGACTTACGCAAGCAAATAAGGTGGGGGTCATCTTGTTTGCTTCTTATTTTCACAGGCAGATGCCGCATAAAATCCAAGACAAGAGGAAACATTCTCTCTTTTCCCCCACGCCTGGTTGCAGATCCCTGTGGTGCTCATAAAATAATACACTAGACAAAAGGGGCCCTCCAATTTCCACATTCAGTGAAAATAATAACCTTAAAATGTGGGGATACAGGCAGTATTTCTGTGCTTGTATCCAGGAAACAAGGTCAACTATATCATGATACGAACTAGTCATGGACCGGTTTACTGAAGGGTGGGATTAGAGATGCCTCCTGCCCTCCAAAGCTTTGGTTCTAACCCCACACTGTCCTGGGATAATATACTGTTCTTTACCTGTGTTGTATTCAGGAGCTGAAATGGTGTTTTTAGCACTGTACAGGAAGGACAGTAGGTTACTTTAAGGAGTTCAGCAGTAACTCCAGTGTCTTCTCTCCTCACTAGCCATGATTTCTCCCTCAGGTAACCCTGAGCCCAGCATAGCCAGGTGCTGCACATTAGAGCTGCTGATCTGACCTCACAGGCACAGGAACCAGACCTTCCCGAAGACGTAGTTGTCTAAAAAGAATCTGAGTAACCTGTGAATGCATTGAAAAATAATGTCCTAGAAAACATGGGCATGGGGTGAATCTGCTGCTTGTGTGAAATGTCAGCACTAAATCTGCCTGTTACACAGCTGTATTGTGGGGGCAGAAGACTCATTTATTTACCTGTTTTGAACTGATGCCTACCCATGCTACAATAATCATATACTTTTCCACAGCCCCAAATGGTCATAGCGACAGGAATTTCAGCAGTGTTGATGCAGCAGCTGAGATGGGAACATAACCTGAGGAATCTAAAGAGACCTTTGTACCCAACGCCCACCAGTCCAGGAAAACAAGCCATTGCTGGGCTGTTTTGTGTGTGTGCGTGTGTCTTCTGCTTTATCAATAGTTATCTGCTGATGTTTCCATTAGAGGAAAATTCCAGAAGTGCAGCGTCCCAGGGGCTTCCAGCAGTGCCTGTGAAGATGCTGGCTTCTAAATGAAGCTTTTATTACCCGCCCACTTACATTAGACACATCAAAACAAGTGAGCATGAGACATCAGGTTCAGGCATCGCTGTGAGATCTGTTTATCATTTATTTATTTATTTATAAGGAAGGTCGAACTGACATGACAGTCTTTAGCTCTCCTTCTGCAAAAGGCAGCCACCAGCTCTGCTAGTGCTGCAGTCAGGTCCAGCTCTAGTGGCTGAGGATGACTCCTGACACTGCTTATCTCTCCGGTGATCTCGCCCTGCTCTTCTGCTTCCTGCTGCTGTGCCTGGGGATGGTTACAGGGATCTGTCCCTTCTAATAGGCTCACTGCGATCCCAATGCCATACGTGCTGGGGGCATCTGTATTCTTCAGCCCAACAGCACAGCACAGCCTGAACAGCTGGTGTTCACGTCTGTTGTCTGCGTGGACAGGGATAGTTGGTTGTGTGAATCAGCACCGGCTGTTCCCCGGCTGTGGTGGTGCCCAGCGAGCTCCCCTGCAGCCTCGCCAGCACTGACGGGCGAGACTAAACCGTACGTGCGTGAAAGTTCAGAAAGTTGGAGACAGCCTAAAGTTTAGCAGTTCGAGGGAGGGCAGTGTTGCTTTTGCAAGTGCTTTGTGATTGTTACTGGAATTTGGGGATGGCTGGGGGTAGTTTGGTTTCTGCGGATGTGAACTCAAAGCGGTGGTGAAGGTTACGAGTTCAGAGTAGTTTGAGGAAGTGAGAAAGAAGGGGAGAGGGCTGCCAGACACTTGAGGGGTTAAGAAGACTAACATGGCTTGATCTTGTAGTTTCTTTCATTTATCCAGCACTTTAAAGACATGAAGTGGTAATTGGACGCAGTAAAGTCTCTAGGACATTTTGTCAGTGTCAATCTCAGAAAGCTCCTCTGCCAGAAATGGCCCTGCTGCCTTTTCCTTTGTCTTTCTGCATTGCTTGTGTTTGCACTGAGGGAACTGCCTGACCTGCTGTCCTGGGGGAGGAAGCCTTTAGATGAGAGTGGTGCAGCTGAGGAAGTGGCTCCACGAGCTGCTGTCTTGCAGCTCTGCCTTAACTCTCACCTGCAGGAATCCAGTTCCACTGCTGTCTTAGGAACAGCTTTCTAAAGCTAAGATCGGCTAACCACTGAGATAACCTGCCTTAGTGCATCTGGAAATCTCTAGACCAGAGGTCTTCAAGAACAGGTTAAACCCACAGTAGACATGAGTGGCTTAGGTCTAACTGGTCCTGCATGAAGTTTCGGTAAAGAAGCACAGAGGGGCCTCTAAGGCCAGTTCATGCCATTTTATCACAGTTCTGAACATATTTTGCAGCTCACATAGAAACCTGCTTGCTTTGTTAAGAAAGGTACGGGCATTTTGCAGAGCATGGGTACACTGATAGATGGAGAGTATGAAGAAACTAGAAATGCTAATGTGTGCCAAATGCAGCCACCAAGAAGTCACAAAATAGGAATAACTTGCAGTCAGCATTGATGGAAAGAGACTCAAACCAGCATGGGATAAAAAATGCGCATGTTCTAATACTGGTCTCTCCAGCTGTCCTACCCCCACTGCTCCGCCTGTCGCTTCTGCAAAGGATGAGTGGTTTCTGTCATGGAAATCAGGCACCTGATACATAAAACCAGAAGCAGAAGCACCAGTCTTTCCCTGCAACTGTCCAGCCTGGGTGAGAGCTGGCGCAACTCACTCAGCAAGCGCCAGCAGCACATGTGTGCAGAACCGACAGAGAAAAACAAATTAAAGTATGTGATAACATTAGCATTTATCTCAAGTGCATGGAAGACCCAAACTCCGCTTTGGCTTACCGTATATCCTGAGCACATAAATAATGGCATCTGGAAGCAGAAGCCAATTTTCCTGAGTGGTTTGGTTGTTTTTTAACCAGCTTCCTTTCTGCAATCACATGTGCTGTGTGCCCACAGGAAGCCCCTTCCTAGCTTGAAGCGCACTTGTCAGAAGGACATTTCCCAGCTATTCCTGTCATGGGAGCTCAGCTCATATGAGACAGTTGAAATTTATTTGGGAGAGTCATGGTGGAAACAGCTGGGTGTATGTCCACCTTCATGAGCATCTGCAGTTCCCTTTCATCTTCCTCCTCCATAGACTCCATTGTCCATATTTCTAGCTAGAAGTGGAAACCAGTGTGCCTGATGTCCCTCCTGCAAACGCCCTTCTCCCAGCGCTCACTCTTTGAATGACATGAGCAGATTTAGGGAGATTTCAGGACAGTCTGTTTATGCACAACTCTGCCAAATTTCACAGATGTTAGCAAGTTCAAGAATCATGCCGGGCTCTCTGCAAAATCCCATGTATTTATGATCCCTACAATGCCCCATAGCCCAAAGCTTCCAGCCCTGGTAAGAAAAGAGAACAGAGGAGTGGGGAGTCTCATAAGCCATTACTAGTTTTCAACTGACACGATTCATTGATCCTATTGTGAACAGTCTGCTTAAGCTCGAGCCTCTGGAAGCGCAGACACAGGCTTGTTCTGTCTGTGCATGGAGGCAATAAAAATCTCAATTTGGAAACCAGTTAGCAGTACAAGTCATTAGGGGAGGTACTAAATGTTGCTGCTTTAATAGCTCACTGATCCTTTAATAATGTCACTGCTGCAGAGCACGGTGGCACCATTCTCTCGCTTTTGTTTTGCTTTTTGAAATTCAGGGTCATTCCACTTTCAAGTGAGTGGATTATCTCTCTTTCCCCCTTCTGCCAGACACTGCAAACTGCTTTAACTAATTAGAAAAAGGATGGCTCCTTCAAATTCACCATCTCATTTTCATAAGGTCCGGTGTCATTTCTTTGGAAAAGGAAGAGAAGCCGTGATGGTGGTAAGGATTTGACAAGGGCAAAACAGTTAGCAGCCCCCACTCATCTTTGATAAGTCCTGTGGGGTCTCTGCCAAGCAGATTGGATCTCTGGTTTTATGTCTCATCTAGAGGACGGCACCTCCATCAATTTGAAACACTGTGCTGGGTTATTAGTTTATGGAATTCATCCAAATTTAGTCCTAAACAGGATTTGAAATCGTGACCATTCAATCCAGAGGCACCACTGACCAAACCCACACAGGTCTTTTGTTTCAGACAAACAGCTTTAAGTTATCCTAAAGACAGACAGAGGGGAAGAAAAAAAAAGGAAAAGGAGAAAGAGAGAAAAGAAAATGAGAACAAAGAGAAAGATGAATCTTTTTAATAGCTCAAATTAAAAACCAGAAGAAGCTCTTTGTTTGACACAACTGAATTCTATAGCAAATCTCAGTCCACCACAACAACAATCCTGTTATTTATGAAAAGAGGGTTATTTTGTGTGTGAGAGTCCCAGATGACTGTGGTCAGCGAGCATACTGTCAGCTTCATACAATCTCAAGAGAAATATGGATGAGGTTTTCTCGTCTGTTTATAACAGCTTCTATCAATGGATCAAACCCCTTTCTGACTCAAACAAGAGCTCTAATGGAAAATGGCATTACATGACTTTAAACCACCATGTTATATCATTCCCAGCCTGATCAGAGCTAGTCCTCTATTTTAGCAGAGCTGTTTTCACCAGATACTTATTTTGTTTCACAGTGCTGACACTGCTCTGTAATAAAGAGATGCTGCCCATAACACATACCTTTGTTGGGGGGCGTGCCAAGAAAAGTGTGATTGAGGCAATATAGAGACTTGGTGGTGGAGGGGAGTTGTTGAGGGCAAGAGGAGCTATGCTATGGCTTTTCACCAGCATTTAACATGGTGCTGATGATTCATCCTTATCCGAGACTCACTGCAGAGGAAAAAGGTTCCCCATGTCTAGTACATTCAGGTACATATTTCAAAATTGTTATCAAAGAAGGAAGCTCCTAAAATGAGAGTGTGGGGAGGGGATTGGATTTACCTTGTCCTCGCTGCTGACTTTGGAGAGATCAGGAACTTGCCAGGCAAGCACTAAAGCTTCAGGTGGTTGGTTTTGCAGGGCTGTGAGGTGCATGTGGTCACGCTTCCCTGAGAGTTGGGTGCTGCCTGTGGGAGGAGGGCTTTTCATAGTTCCACTATAAGCAACAGGCTCAATGTGGGAATAACTGGAGGCACCCTCTCACGTTACACTGCAGGTCAAATGAGAGAAATACAACCAGGCCATCCAGCCTTGAAAACTATAAATGCCCTAAACCCTGGCAGCCTGGAAATAGCAAAGGGATTTTCCCTGAGGAGAGTATTTTCCTTCCCAACAGCCTCAGCTCCTGATCCCAGATGGGACAGATGCTTTTGGAAATGAAACGTAACAGCAATGATGAGCCTTCATTTTCATTCCTCTTGTGTGTTATCAGGGAAGGAACCAGGCGGAAAGATCCCTGACCGACTATTTCAGCCTTTCAGGCCTTTTTCCTGAAATGCTTGATTGTGGTGGAAGAAATTACGAAGATGGGAGTTGTGCGCTCTTCTCCCTGAGTAATCAGAGGCCTGTAATTTTCTCTCCTCCTCTGAAAGAGGAGACTGGAGAACAGATATCTTGGAGAGCACTGTTTTATCTCTGCCAGAGGGACTTTGCTGGAAGGACCACAGTATGTTTCCTGTGAACTCATTTCAATATTGGCTATCGCTTTTGTGCTTCTTGGGAACTAAACTGAAATGGGCAGATCCCACCTAACACCTGGATATGGGGAACAGAGGAAAAAGGCAAGAAGGTGGAGGTGCTGCCCTGGAGCCAGTGCCTGTCAAGTGTTCCTGACCCTGTCGGGGCGCTGCCATGGAGTGGCAGCAGAGATTGAAGGGGAGCAGAGGGGAGTATAGTGGAGCACCAGAGAACCCTCTCTGCAACCCGGAGTCACCAGTGAAGAAGGCACCCAGCTGAACACATTCTGCTACAGGTGAAAACCTGCATGTGATACTGAGCTGCAGAGTGGCTACCACATGAGGCTATGAAAAGGGAGCTCTTGATTCAACACAGGATTCGAGACACATGGACAGGCACAGGAAATTCAGGGCTTCCAAAGCACTGTGAGGATCAAGATGTCCCAAGCACCACCTAAGTAACTCTGGAAACACCACGGAGCCACAATCCATTCTACCACTGAATCTACGCTTTTACAGGGACACCTCTTACTGCTGCTCCATTATCCTACTGCCATCTTCATATTGCTCCATGCAAGTTACATTTGGTCAATCTTATGGGTGGATACCAGTGGAAGATGGAAATGGATCCTCCTGTAAATTGTAATCTGGCCTAAACTACAGCTGAAAATGAGAAACTTCAAAAGAGTGAATTTCAGCACCACTATATTTTAATGCATATAAATATTGCATCAGTATTGATCCATAAATTAGTATACTTTTGAAATTATACCCTTAAAATCTGATTGTAACAGCTTCTATCAAATTGTCCCAAAATTAATTTCGGTCTGAATTTACTGCTCTCACATTAATGTCTGACGGATCTTTAATAAGAGTATCAGGAAAACACTAGGAAGAATCTCTTGTAATTTTAACATTTCTGATCTTTGCTATTGTTTAATTCTGGTCACTTGCCAGCTCTGGGAAGGAGCCCTTGTGGATTAGCTGACCTCAGCTCTTTACACAGTCAATGAAAATTGCAGAGCTGATTCTCTCTGATGTACTGAAAAGAGATGAGGACAGAGAAAAAAATTCCAAGTGAAAATCCAGCACTCACAACCTTCTTCTATCACTGATGAATGTTCCCAATTGCACAAGGGAAAAACAACATGAAAAATAAAGTCTTAACAGTTGCTTTCAACTTGGTTGAAAATACAAGAACAGTACAATATTTGCCAATTGTAATTAACACCCCCCCCCCCCACCCCACCCCCAAATACACTGGAAAATCATAAGCTGAACTCTTTGGGGATCCTCTTAGTCCCTCACATCTCAGCTCAGAAGCATGATGATCCCTGTTCCATGCCTGGAAGTTGCCATTAGACATTCCACCCACGGCTTTGGGCATAACATTCACCACCACCCAAACAAAATCAGTTTCAAGATGAATGGTAAAAAGAGTGTTTCGACACACCAAAGTGTGGATAAACCATTTCTCATCTCTAAATTGTTGGAAGATCACGAGTTGTATAAATCACAACTAGGCATCAGTAATCAGTTGTGTGCTGCATTTTCCCTCTTCAGCTGCAGCTTGCATTGTCAGACAGGGCATGGTCAATAGCTTTGACAAGAGCAATCCTAAATAGAAGAAATTAAGCAATAAGATTAACCAAGGAATACGAGGAATTAAGAACTAGGAGGATTGTGCTCCTTTCTGACATAAGCCTGCATATAGCTGGTTTATAAGTTTTTGAGTACAGGAAATATAAGGAGAATTGAAGAATGGTCATAGTGATGGCAGGAATTACTATGTTTTTGGGGGACCTTCCTCCCCTGACCGGGAGAGTCCAGACTCTTCTGTGTCCAAGTGCATCTATTTGCACTTGGGAGCATGGGCACCTGCTCTCCAGTGTCTGAGCAGATGCAGGTGACCTCCTGAAACCTACTTGAGTTCACCCATGTGAAAAGAACCCTGTTCAATGCCTGTTAAATGATTTCAGTCAAGATGCCTCTTCTTAAGAACTTGCTCAAAGACACATTGGATTTGTCTTGCCTTCCGTCAGTCTTTGGTAAGTTGAGACAGGGCACCACATGCATTTGCAGTGGACAAAATGCAGAGAATGGACCACTCATCCCCAGGAATTGGCTTGGCTCCTCTCAGACTGTCCTGGGAGGAAAAAGGACCATAGCCTTAGAGGCTGCGCCTTTAAAAACACTTGCAGTCTTCAAGTAATAGTCATGCTTCAGTGTGTTCAACATTTCAGCTGAGCTCAGTACAAAGTGCAGTGATTTAAAGCTGGGAGATCAGGCAGGATTCAGCAAATTCAGAATTATTTATTTCTTTAGAGCAGGAAGTCTGGCTACAGATTATTTACTGCAAATGGGTCTGTTTGGAGGAGGGGAGGAAGGCAAGAGGGTAGAGAAGTGGTGAATTGATTGATTGAAATTTTTTCAATTAAAACAAGCAGTTTTAAAAAAAGATTTAATGCTTTATTGAAAACTGTGAAATAATTCAGGCGTCTAGAGCTCTGCTAAGTGAAGATCATAGAGATGAGGATGGGGGGGAGACGAAAAGTAAATTTTATTCTGTGGGAGAAGGGAGGAGAGAAGGAAAGAAAAAAGGAGGGAAGAAAAAATATCACTATCTTTTTTTCTTTGTCTACGTTAATGTATTTCTATCCCTAAGTTATCTTCAGTATCTGCAAGTATTGATTCAGAATAAGGCACTGTTGGGTAGACTGCAGGCAGCACAAAGCTTTGCTGGGAGTGGCGTGTTTCCAGGGCTCTCAGAGCACAAAGAAGACCCGGGCTTTGGTTTTGCAATGGAAACTGGGCTTGGAAAAACCAGAGACAGGGCACCTGCCCCCTCACCAAGGACAAGGTTGGGGTGACAGATCAATGACGAGGTGTGTTTGGGTGCTTTGCTGGGGCTTAGTAGCACTAGAGGTTGAGAGGACAACCAGAGCTAAATAGGAAGGAAGGGGCATCAGCCCATGAATGCCAAGAGCTCATCTCTGCCTACACTGGTCACTCAGACTCAAAAGTCCAGCTCAGGCTCAGGCTATCTACTCAAGGGTGGCCTCCTCCCCAAACCAGGGACACACGAGCTGGGCCAAAGCTCTCTCCACGTCAGCTGGACGCACCTCATCCGTAGGTGGTCACTCCAGGGAGATGGTGGTGAAAGGGAAGAGGATTAGAGCTATTATTAGCAGGTAGAGAAGCTAATGCTATTTTTGACTTTGTGGGATAGAAGTAAAATATTACTAAAATCTCCACTACCCCCAAATTAATTTCCTCTTTGCTATTATAATTCCCATTCCCAGATAAATTTAGCTTTTTCTAAACCCTTTGATTTTTCCTTTGTGTTTTATACTCAAGCTGGAATGCAGTGATAAGGCTCTACACATACATATATATTTAATCTACACACACACAAATATAGTTATATATAGTCCCTTCCACAAATTACACTCCTCGGACTGCTGTCACAAAGCCCTTGCTAAAAAAGCTACTCACCCAGGCTGGCTTGTTTTCCTACATCATATCCCCCGGGGAAGGGCTGCTGGCAGCAGCAGAGCTGTGTCCAGAGAAAGATGCTGGAAAGGTCTGCAGCTCTCCCCTTCTCCCCTGCCTGTCTCTTCCCCTCACTTCTCTGATGGGAATATTCTGTAATATTCTGTGAATAAGCCATCACCAAACTTCAGATCCACCAACTCCTGTCATCATGACAATAGCCAACTTTACTGGAATGGCTGGCAGTATCTTGCTGTACAGTGTAGGAGTGACCCTTGAGTTATACAAAGAGCATCTCAAAGCAAGTTCTTGCTGGGGCATTGAACATTAACTGGTGGGTCAGCATTTGAGTGACCATCCTTGGTGAAAAGGGCTTTCATAGCAACATGCTTGTGACCTTAATTTAATCAGAAGCCTCTGGTTAAATTATTTGACATTTTTCCTATTAAACAATAAAATATATATAAGTATTTTTTACACCACACCCTGTTTTGCTATTAGCACAGTCTCACTGTCTGCTTGGGTTGTTTGTCTCCATTTTACTAACAAGAAATAATTCCAGGAGCATTATTTTCCTCTATCTGCAGGTTCTAGTATCATCCTGGAGAAGGGTCACTGATCCACAGCTCAGGTGACATAGCAGCATCAACCTCTGCATGACCTGGAGAGAACTCCTACTTCTCAGACCCACCTTTGACTCTGGTGTTCACATTGAGTCACTGGGGAATATTCACCCGTGGATGCCAAAGGATATATACAGCACCATTTGGCCCTGATTCAGAGGGCTGAGTCTGACTTCAATGAGCAGCCATGTCTGGTCACTGCAAAGCCGGATGGCTGAGCTCCCAGCTGCGTCCCAGGCTCTTGCAAGGAGCAGATTTGGCTGTAAACTCACAAAGCTGAAATAAACTAACTTTTGGAGCAACAAAGTTTAATTTCAGCATCATCATCTTGAGACTATAGGGGCTTTGGGAAGGCTGGTCAGAAGCCCAGAAAGCCCAAGGAGATAAAACTGGAAAGATTTGTGGACTTTGGGCCACAAAATAGTGAAGAGGGAGAGCACACAAATAAGTAAATGCTGCTGTAGAACAGGATGAATTTTTCAGGATCTGCTGGGACAAGAAGCAATGGCTTTAATTTACAATAAAACAGATTAAGATTAGATCTAGGGGGAGGCTTTTCAGCAATTCAACTATGTAGTGAAGCACTAGAGAAATAGCTCTTGGAAAGGCTGTGGCATTGCCATCTTAACACAGAATTAGGAAAACAGTTATGAGGACAGAGAAAAGGAGAACCGATCCTGTTTGAGGACAGAGGGGTTGGCAAGGGGTTGCCCTGTAACTCATTTCCTTAGCTTCAGATCCTTCTGTATAGAAGCACTAGGAGCAAAACTCCACCTGTTTTTTTTTTCTCAGTCCTCAGTAAGGCAGTTTTGCACTTTTGTAGAGGAAAAAGAGTAAGGGGCACAAAGTCACCCCATTGTAGCCCACAAGCCCCCAGAGACCACTATAACCAGCTCACCACTCTGGCCTGTGATTGAAAATTCAGCCCCTCCTTACGGGCACTGTGTGCTACCATCTTCAGCTGGACCAAATCCCAAGTGCCCTGTTCCACAGTCATCTGCTCTTCCTTCTGAATTCAAACACTCTTCTTCTTTAAAAGCCTCTCTGCCTTTTGCTGCTAATTAAAATATTGGTTGCACTCTAGCTTGCTTTTCCAAGAGGTCTGGACAACATTGCAGGCAGTTCAGACAAACAAACATCCAGACAAACAGAATCCATTAGGAACTGCCACTGCTGACTGTCGCCCTTTCGCATACATCACATTGAAAAGGTTAATGCTTCCCAAAAGGGGTGGAAGAGATGAGTGGAGGGGAAGGGCAGGAGGGATCCAATCCTCTGAAGACCAGATGTCAAAGATGCTCAATACGGCACAGAATGGGCTCCCCCGCGAGTAAGGCAATTGCCCATCCCTTGGCAAAGCTTCCCTTTGAGGGATCTATAATTTATTAGGGAAGGTGGAGTGCTGAATAAATTGTGCATAGAGATGAAGCAGTGATGATCGCTAACTCAAATCCCTGGGAGCTTGGCATTTTCAATCCTTAGCTCCCATTTGCGTCCCCCCGGTCCCTACTAAGTGAGCAGGCCAAAGAGCTGAATATCGACAAAACATAATGAGCTCATTGAGATCTAAGCGTTGCAATTAGCAGGGTGGAATGGAGCAGAGGGGCTGGGAGGCAGACTGTAATTATTTATAATGTTGATAATCACTTACATGTAGTTAAAAATATAAATACATCCCAATGCTTGATGGCATTAACTACCCTTCAATTAGCTCCAGGCCCAGTAAGTAAGTGATACCCAGGTACTTCCAGGAGAAAGGCTAAAGGTCTCTTTCTCATGGCTGAACTCAGCAGGAACTACACACTGTTGGTGGGTGGGTAGAAGAAGAGCATTTGAAGGAGTTATTTGTGATAACTCATACCACTGCCTAATCCTAATGGAGTTGTGGAGAAGACAGCTCAGACAAGCAGCTCATGTTCACACTGTGGTAGATCACCCTCTGCCATCTTCTTTCATAAATTTCATGAATCCCATCCTTTGGCTATATCCACAGGTTCTCATGCAGATGATCAGAATGTCATTAAATTGAGGGATGCCAGAAGAGAGAGCCCCACTGGAAGTGAGGAGCCCTCTGCTGTGTGATAGCCTCGTGTCTCTGTGCTATACCACAGTTACTCTGTGACTGCAGCATGGAGCTACTTGAACTATCGTCAGACAGCAGCACCCTGTGTCTCTGCACAGCTCACCTCATACTGTTTCTCTGGTGCCTAAGCCAGCTTGTTTAAAAATAGTTTGTGGAATAGATACTTCCCTGCTTCTGAAGATTTTGACTAAAGCATCTCTTCCACATCCAGTCTAGATGATTCCAGAGAGTAACAAGTAAAACCTTTCCTTTCTTGCAGTATCCCATCTCCTTGTGGATAGCGAATTAAAATATATTTGTTACAGACACATGTGAGATTTTATGAAAAGTTGGGCCAAATACAGTCATGTTTTACCAGCCAGAGGGAAGGGAGAAGAACCAGTGGAAAGCAGCAAGTCTGAGTGCTCTCAGGGAAGACTACGTACCTGAGAACACCTTTACCTGAACAGTAAGCAGAAGTGACTCTTATTGTTTCCACAGTGCACTCCATTGGCCTAAAAATAAAGCATAAGTCAAGTTTTAATGGAAAACTAGGTAAGAGTAAAACCATGAAGGAAGGGCAGATTGCTGTACATCAAAAAGAAAGACAGTTTGGTGTGGGAGAGTAGATAAAATCCTAATCTGCCTGTACCACTGATTTCCTTCCAGGTGAAGGGAGCATTTAACACACTGAGGTTAAACTTGGACCCTTTTCAGTGTAAATGTACAGAAAGGACAGCAGTGGAGGAATGGTCACCAGAGTTTAGTGAGGAAGCTTAATGAAAACACGGAAAATGCGGGAAGAAAAAAAAAAAGAAAGAAAAAAAAGGAGGGAGAACAGAAGCAGGCTGTATTGCAGCTGAAAAAGCTCTGAGAAAATAGAGGCAGTGTTCAGTGAAACTGAAAGGGAAAAGAGCAAAGCCAGAGTAAATGGAAATTGTTCAAAGCTAATTGAATGTATGCCCAAGCGCTGGCAAACACCAGCCAGCAACGAATACACTGCCTGTGAAAACAAGCCAGTACGGGCAAAGGGAGGCACTTCTTAAACCAACAAGGGGAAGCAAGAAGCATATGCAAGTGGGGCTGTAGGGTAAAGGAGCAGGAGACAAGGGATAACAGGTTAGAGAATGGAGTGGTGAGCCTGGAAATGAGGCAGAACTATGTATCTTGAGCTGCATTCAAATAGGACCCTCAGGCCTACCTTGAGCACGCTGGAAACCTGAAAGAAAGGCAGCAGGATTGTGCTGTAAGGGCCTGGCAGTGGCTGAGGCAATTGCTGTGTTTGGGATTGTGTTCTGGTAGAATACCCATTCATTTAGGTACAGGAAATCAGTCCTTGTTCTGTGTAGGACTTTGTAGAGACTGAAGCGGCAAACAGAGCTGAAATACCTGAGCTATTTTAGTAATGAGCAGAGAAAGCAGAAAACGGACAGGGAGTCTGTGCAGGGAGTTGTCCTGTCTAGAAAAACCCCACAGAGAGTAGGAAGAGGGATTCTTTCACAAGAAATACCAAGCCAGCTCAGACCAAGCCTGGCCTGCTCCAACAGTCTTTGTCACCAGCAGTGTACAAAGGAGTATAAGATATACACCAAGTGAAGACTCCCTCCTCCTGCAGCAAGGAGCCATCCCTGAGCTGAGCAGATCAGTTAAACTGCCCCAAGTACTTTAGGCTATGAACAGGACAAGTATGGCTCAGCCATTTTCAGAAACAATTTCCCTTCCCTGTTGCCCGGAAAGCTTACCAAGAACCAAACAGGCACAATTTCAAGTCCTGAGCCAGGAACCTACATTTGCTGCTGCACACTTTTTAAAGTGGTATTCCTAAAGCAAGAATTAATGCAGAACTTATAAGGCATAAAGAGCTGGTCACCACAACAAATAAAATAACACCTGCCAACAGTAAAGACCTTTCAAAGGCTGCTGGCCTCCACCATCCTACATAGATTAAACCCAAAGTACAAAAGGGGATGTAATATTTGCAACTCCGCAAAGGAAATGCAGCAGCACAAATAGGATAAGGGGACAATGGGATAGGGAACTAGGTCATATAATTAAAAAAAAAAGATGATGACACAACCCTGAGGTTAGCTCAGATGGACAAAACATGGTGTTCATGGCACCAGGGTTGTGGGTTCGATCCCTGTGTGGGCATTCATTTGGGTGTTGGACTCCATGATCCTTGTGGGTCCCTTCCAACTCAGAATATTCTGTGTGATTCTATGATTCTGTGAAAAGGAACCATGTCCTCACTTTGTCCATTAGAACATGCCTGTCCTTGATCAAGCTGATTCTTGCATGAGAGGAGACAGCCTGGACACATTGTCTGGTGAGGAGACCAGGGACTACCATCAGAAATATTTCCACAGAGATTTTCTATGAGAAAATCCCTTTGCTCCAACTACATTTGTGCTCACTGTACATTGCCTTCTTCACAGTTTTCAGGAAATAAGTGTTCTGCTGGCTCACCTCTCACAGCCACAGAGATGACTCACCTACAGTCAATGCAGGCACAAGAAAACAAACCCATGGGACAGGAGAGCCCACTGGAAGCAGATTGCCTGTGAAAGCATGGCTCCCATGAAGAACAGCTAGCAATTGAGCAACCACCCAAGAACTGCTTGGCAAAGTAATTTTGAGCTGATGTAGCTGAGAAAATGTGAGTCTGTTTGCAGACCATTTGTCAGGCAGAAGAGTATGCCAGACTGTTCAGAAGAAACACTTGAGCTGACTGCAGTTTTGGGTTTGTTTAATTTTATTTTTATTTGGTTTAATCACAGAATATTCTGAGTTGGAAGGGACCCACAAGGATCATCAAGTCCAACTCTTAAATGGCACCACTGCCTCCCCAGCAGGAATCGAACCCCAGTCTCCCATGTGAGAGGCAGGGACAGTCACCACTATGTTTAGTTTTGATATTAAAACAATTATAAGTGCTTTCTGTTTTCCAGATCATGTGTTTTTGAAAAAATGAACATGTGATAGTATCAACTACTATTTAAAGTATGGAGAGAAAATTAAAAATAGGATCTTACCAGTGGAAATAATCTCATGACATCAATGCTTTGAATGCTACAATTTCTTTTATGCAACCAGATAATTGCTAATTAGTTCTGATCTACAAGGCAGGGAAACCAACAGAGATACGTCTACTTATTTCAGTGTGCTTTGGAGGAGTTTAATTTTGGATTAACCAGTAAATCCAGTCAAAAACCTAGAGAACAAGAGTGAAAGTAATTCAGGCTCCCCAAAAAGGAGTAAAGAGGTTCTGGAAGCAAAGTCTGAAAGTGGGAAGGTGTCTAGATGAGCACCCTTTCACTTACCTGTGTTTCTTGCAGTAACCAGATGTACATTAGAAGAATTTATGATGGAAGGAGCCAACTCAGCCAAGCCTATAGTACATAGTTCCAAAGCCCAGCTCTTCCTGCCCCAAGAGCCTGATTCATTTATTGCACTGTTTTTCACGGATGCTAAAATCCCCTTTATTCTCCTCGGTGCTGCTGTTGCCTTTGATTGTGCAGAAGGGATTTCTAAATGCTTATTTACTACCATCCTCTTATAATTCCTGCATCTTGGAGGAAAGAGAGACCAGTTCATTTTGAAGCAGGATGTTCATCTTTTCGATGGCTAACATAGACATTGGGGCATCAATAAATAAAGGGTTCTAGGGATTAAATGATTGGAAAAAGGTTGGTTAACTTTATGACTAAATGGGAATTAATCTGCTAGCAGACAGGCTGAAGCTGGGTTACATTTGTCCTTCGTGGGTTTGGGCTGTGAAAATGAAAATTTGATGATGATAGTAGTAATACAAACAGGGATGCTGAACGGAAAAGGAAAAAGGAGGTTTTTCTCCCTAAAGAAAATGTACACAGGCTCTGCTAGATCTGAAATGATATCTCCCTCAACCTCTTTTCTTTGTGAAAATCGCTACTTCTGAAACAGAAATTCTAGTGAAGGAAAGATCCTATTATCAGCAGCAGTCACATTTCACAGCAATGTGATTAACTGCCGGTCACATGCTCCCCTCGCTCACCACTTGTAGACAGCTCAATAATTTTAACGAGGAAAGAAGAGCATCTTTCCCTTTCTTCGTTCCGTCCTTTCTTCCTTCCTCCCTTTCCCTCCCCCTTCCCTTTTTTCTTTCTTCCTTCCCCTCCCCTCTCCCCCCTTCAGACTTCCCTTCCAAGGCAGGCAGTTGAAGCTGACCCTTAAGGAAAACCCCACGGGGACCTGGATATCACTTATCAAGTCTAAATATGCTGTCCTGGTCCAGGTTGATGTGAAGTGCGGCAGCCACGTCTCAGAAATCTCTCCCTTTCAGAACAAAACCAGTCACCTTGGCCAGGAAATGTACTACCTCCATCACAGTCACACTTCAATCACCAGCCTCTCCCTTGTCTCAGCTCCTGTCCTTGGTTCAGAGTATTTACAGCCCATCTGTCTGTCTCAAACACACTTCTCACTCAAGAGGGAAATTAATCTCTCCTTCGCTCCTCTCTCTGCTTTCTCTCTCCTTCTTCCTCCCCCTTCCCCCAACGCTTGCAATTTGCCATGAACAGCTTCCCTTTTCTCATCTAAAATTCTCAATGACTTTGAAAATTGACTGCACCCACACACCTGGGCACGGTGAGAGATAATTGATTGCATTTTTATTTCATCTCTTCCCTAAACTGTTTTCCTTGCTAATGGCCAGTTCTCTGCCATTATTTTTTTTTTTTAACTGACACTCTGTGTGAGGGACTGAGGGAAAGGAAGAAATAACCAGCTGCTGAATATTGTCTCTCCTGCCTCTCTAAGGAATTAAAAACTCTGTGAGTGATGAGGATCTTGCATGGAGACAGATTGGATCTCACAGGGTCTAGGTGATAGAAGGCATTGCAGGGGACTCTCTGGGGCTTTGCAAAGGGACATGTCCTGTGGCACTGTTAAAAGCAAAGGTCACACAGGCTGCAGAACCTGTAACTGGGGACACCTCTACATTTTTCAGTTTCAGTTTCAAGGCTGAATGCACTCACTCTCTTTCCAAACTAAGCAGGCTCCTCATTTTACAAGCAGGGAAACTGAGGCATGGTGGAGAAGGGTGATTTCCATGAATTCTCATGAGATGGGAGGCACTACAAGTGCTAAAGCATAGGACTGGGAAACACCCTGCTTTTACACCCAGATTGTCCAGCTTGGATTCAAGTGAGGACAGAAGAACCACATTATTCAGATATGGACATTGACCTTGGCCTCTGAAGCCTCACACAAGGCTCTTAAAAAGTCACAACAGATTTCTCAGGTAAAATACTGGTTATAATGTCTCTGACTCAGTTTCCCCATGGTAGTAGTAATAGGCCAATTTGAATATGAATCTGCCTCTCATTGTCAGGAATTGGTGGCAGCTCTGTTCTTTCAGCCTGAAAGGATATTACTAGCACATTTGTTCCCAGCAAAACCCTGCTTCTAACTCATATGAAAATCTAACTCCAGAGGGTGTAGTAGAGATTATGGAGACTGAAATTAGGATGCAGGGATAAAGGATGGGTTTCATAGGTAGAGTGAAATAGAATTGCTAAAAGAAAGTTATCAGCTGAACCTAGAAGGCATCTGCTGGTTAAGTGAATACTTGCAGCTTGTGATGACCTCCTTGAGGCTTTGCTCCTTGAGGCTTGTTCTTGGTGCTTGGTGCTGCTGGTTTCTGGCATGTGTTGGGTCACTCCATCTGCAGCTGAATGTGCAGACAGATGTCTGGAGACAGACAGAAACTCAGGAGAGACCACCTTTGAAATGACACACAGCATTTGACCCTCAGTTCCTGACAGACAGATTCTGCATATCCAGATCCCCTGGAGCAACTGAACACACTCCGGGCAAAATCACAATTATATCTTACAAAATAACTAATAAGTGGGGGAAAAAAAAGGCTGCACTCCACGATTTAAGGAACATCATGAGCATCTTACAGAGCATTTCTCTTTGAGAGTCTGTGTCTAGCTGTGCAAGGAAAAGAAACGGGGCTCCTGAAGAGAAGGGAGGAACAGACGGATTCAAATTGCAGTATGAACATGCCTCTGGTTTCCATGCTGTCTATGGCCATCAAGATCCTGGCAGTGACATCAGCCTTCAGATTAATCCTATGCCTGGGAGCTCAAGATTGAGAAAAACTTGAGAGAATTTGTAGTTATGTAAGATTTCTGCAGTGCAAGATGACAGAAATCATATGAAGTATCTTGATTTTGCCAGATTACTTGCTTAAACCTAAAGATATTTTGGCCCGATGCAGTTTAAAATCTATCCTGTGCTTTATTTCAAGTCTATACAGCAAAATTTGATCCAAAAGAAACTTCTCTGTCCATGGCTATAACCTCTCCAGCAAACTATGAGTTTGCACTTATGTGGACTAAGCCAATTTACCTCAAGTCTCATAAAGCCAAAACTACTCTAACATTTTGCTAATCTGTAAGAGACAGGAACATCCTTCACTTCTAACCTTTCCAGCACAGATCAGCTGATTACATACATCAAGTACTGGTGTCAGAGATGAGCGAAAGCAGCAGCAGTGGAAAATAAGATTTAGCCCCCACCTTCATTTAATTTTTATGATCAAAATGTTTCAAAACCCAGTTATGTCCAAGGGTATCCTCAGGCTGGATCAAGGTGTCAGGAAGATACTGGACCTTTCTTTTCTCTTAGTCCATTGCAGAAGACAGAAAGAACAGTCTGGTGCTTCCAGGAATGCAGGACAAGTTTCTAGGGAGTGATTCCTGGGGGTGCATGTCTGAAGGATTTCAAGGCAAGGTTTACCCAGCAATAGCATGTAGAGGAGGGTGGGTGATATTATTATGGAGAATATAGATTTGTTTGAAATAGTCATCCTTTCTACACAAAACTTTCCTCTTTCATCTGTTTCGATAAGTACATAGTTCCTTTCCACTTTTATACTCCTAGATGTTTATATGACCTTCAAACACGTACCACAGATTTAAGCATAAACATGTTTTATCCTTTCACCTCATCCAGGGATTTCTATAACTGCAAGAATGGGGAAGCCTTCCCCAAGGAAGGCTCCCCTCTCATCAGTGTGTCCTGAACTCAGGGCACAACCTCTGGCTTTGGCAAAAGTGTGCACACACAAAATTTGTACAGGGCTACAATCCAAATCTGTTTTAACATTCCCTTTAAAAGTCAGACCTTGTTACTTATTATCAGTCCTCAGACCAAAACAACAATACCCATTCCTCGTGTGCTGATCTGCCATGAGCTGCCCAGCTTTCTTGGCAACCTCCAACATTATCAAAACCCATTTCCAGAGCCAGTGATTGTCAGCAAGAGTTAACTTTTACTGGCTCGACACAGCTCCATCCTCACAAGTGCCCAAGGGCCAACAACTGGCAATTCCTCTATTTGCCAACTGGAGAGCAACCTCCCTTTTTCTAAGTGCTCCACGAATAGGAACTTCCAAGCTAAAAGGATGAAGAAATCCAAATCCCAGCACAATGGGAAGCCTTCCTCCATGCCCAGCAGGCCCTGGATCAGGCTTCTACCTGATCCAGGCTGGTAACTCCTTGAGAAGAAAGAGCTGTTGCAATCTTTGGAGCTAGCACAGGGCAGAGAATCATTCACAAGTGTTAACCCTGGTCTGGTCTGCCAGCACCTCAGCTCCCTCCCTGCCTTACAGCACCATTTTTAGGGTCAGCAATCTCTAATTCAAGTACTGCATATGACCTTCCGTACTCCTGCAGGAAAGAAAAATCTTAAAATTGAAACTCAGAAGATGCAACCTCCAATGAGCCACATGCCTCTTACTCTCTCAGCAAGGGTTTTGTCTTTGTGGCCAGGCTGGACTACTAAATTTTTTAAAATAAATATATTTCATACAACAGCGGAAATGTAACAAACCAACCATTTAGTTAGCAGGTACTGCAGAAGGCAAGAAAAGAGCAATGGTGTAAAGAGTGACTGTATTTCCTCTCCATTTATTTCGCACAGACAGAAGTGTTAGTGACAGCAAAAAGAAGGAATAATAATTCCTAAAAGAATAATTAAACACACCCTCCCCCCTGCCCCAAATAACCAAACAAAGCCGATAACAACCTAATACTAGTAATGTTTCTACACAGTTTGTAAAATGAGCAAGGCCCTGCTTGGTGCAGACAGCATTTGAGCTCTACCAGAACTATCCTCTTTCGGGTGTGCTATAAATGCAATTGATCTTCCACTGAAGCAAAACAGATTCATAGTGATCCTGCCCAGCCTCACTAATGAATGCCCCCACACAGCAGCAAGAAAACCAGAATTTTGGAGAATCAGTATATATATTATGTACACAGATTTTTTATATTTCTTGAACTAGAGTACCAATAAGCAAACATTTTAATCTCTACATGTATTTCAAAGCTTAAGTTCCCCTAAGGGATCTGACCTTGGTTAGAGCCATGAAGGAATCACTGTCATGACTCCACTGCTGCACAGACCTACCAGATGGTACCTGAGAACCTCCAGTCTCAAACCTGTAGCTCGCCCTGTGCTGCTCCACAGGGTCCTGGACAAACAGAAACCACAGTTTGCCCGAGTTGTATGCGACCTGAATATGGCTTGATGCCAGGAGACTACTATGGAATCCAGGATGATTTCACTGGTTCCCTGTTCAAAAAGGTTTACCACCCTCACTGTAGTCACGGATACTTTCGAAAAATGTAGTTTTCAAACCAAGTAGGTCCTGCTACCTCACAAGAGCCACGGAAGACAGAAAACCTGGAGTGAACAAGAGAGTACTCAGTGTACCTTGAAATTAGTGCTGCTTCTGTAGGCTTTGTCTTCTGGAGCAGGTGAGATGAGACTGCGTGGAGCACCACAGTCACCGTGCCAGCAGTCAGGCTCTGAACCTGCCAGAGCTAACAGGAAAACAGTATGTAATTAGTGTGTTTGCAAATGCATGGATGTTGGGGCTCTTATATAAATAAGAGGTATCCGTAGCCACAGACAAGTGAATTTAATGATAGGAAGAGCTACTAATAGAGCGTGATAGGAATTAAGCTCTAAATAAGAAGAATCAGACTCTAAGTTTTCAAAGAGGAGGAACCCATTGAGAAAAGGCAGCACAGTTATTTAAAGTACAGATACTGTCAGGATCTGAGTCTGCAGGAGGCTTTACATGAAAAGGAAGCAGAGAGTTGCCAAAGGCCCTCTTACAGATCTGTACTTTATGCCCTGCCAGATGACCAACATTAGGAAATGGAGAGGAGATGCCAGAGCTCCAGCATGCTCACCTGCATGCAGAGAGACACACTCGAACCTGACTTTCTATGAAACACCCAGTGCTGCATATGAAGGTGGTCTGCCACCAAATGGAGGTGAACAAGAAACTGATAAACATGTCTAGATTTGGGATAGGCTTTAAAGGGGAAAAAAAGATCATGTGGGCACCTGAAAAATGCTGCAGAAGGTCAGCATGGAGCAGATAGTCGTTTGAAAAAGCAAATCCACCACGTGCATTGTGCAGATGAAGGGAAAGTGGTGGTCTTAGGTGCCTTTGCCAGTGGAAATGTGTCCACAAGACAAAACCTGCTGACAGGGTTGGCACTCACGTTGCATATTTTCACAGAGAAAAAAGGCACTCAGTGGGATATTGAGAAGTCTTTACTTTTCACCTCTAAATCTGGTTCTACCAGATGAGGGTTAAGGCACAGTGGCATGAGTAAGGTCTCCTGTGGGTGTAATTTTTTGGCTGTTAATTCAGCACTAAATTCCCACACATGGACAACATTCTCATCAGAAGATATAAAAGCAATTCCTTGTATGTGTCACACCATTCACAGTATCTCACAGCCACTCTCTGGAGCATTCAAATACAGCACAGTCAAATCTACTGAGACTTAGAGACATTGGGTCACCTCTGAATGCACACTTACTAGCCTTTCCCTACACCCTGGTGACCTGGCTGGTAATGGATGTTTCAGGGAAGAGCCCAGAAACACAGAAACTGTCTCACACTGATTGCATTTGAGAGTATTGTGCTCTCAAAAAGACAGCCTGCACTCAGCAGCTCTCCAGAGCAAAACAAGCTGGAGGCAGCTGAAAGCACCTGCTTCTTCAGGGAAACCTAGACCTGCCTCCTGGTATCCAGGAGGAATCCTTCTGAAATACCCAGCTGCAGCATGGTAAATAGCAGCCTCTCTTGCTGTACTACATTCTCATTCAACTTGAGCAGACACTTCTGCCATGTCTGGAAGACAGTGTTGATGATGAAAGTTTCCTAAGCTGGGAATTTAATCACTTGTAGCTGTGTTGCTCTACTCCTGCCTCTTAACCTCAGTCAAAATCCACTCATCTACCTCACTGAAATGAGACTATTCCTTCTTGCTATTTTTTTTGTAAAGAGTGAAAACACCTCCAAGTGAACAACAGGTGGGTTCTCTCTGTTAGTATTTTCAACAATTGCATGACACAGTCACTGGTCACTGGGACAGACAAAGCTATGAAGTGAGGTGTTCTGAACTCAAGACATCAAGTGCTTGCCTGAAGAGGAATAACAGGAGGGAATTTGAAGTGTGCATATTCACATAAGTGGATTTCAGTGAGCAACGGGCCTGTAATGCACATCCACAAGGTCTCTTACACATATGCCCCACACAGCATGGGCACCTGGCTGTGCCTGCCATTGGCTTGGCTGAGCAGATCACAACTGCTGCCCAAGGTGATCAAAATGGAATTTACCCACCTGGGCTTGCGTTTTCTGACACCTGGCTTCATGCCCACTTGTGGAACAAAGTGCTTGACAGTTTATAAACAATCAGTGCTTACTCCTTTCAAAGCCCTAATAGGAATGGAAAAGCTGATCAATAAAAATACATAAAAATAAAATTAATCTCCTATTAATTATAGGGTTTTGTTAACAATTAATTTTGAAAGCTAAAGCCCACTTTTTGACCCTGCACAGTTTTAAAACAGCATGTCAAGGTCAGGCTGGATGGGGCTCTGAGCAACCTGGTCTATCTAAAGGTGTCCCTGCCCATGTTAGGGTGTTGGAACAAGACGATCTTTAAGGTCCCTTCCAACTCAAAACATTCTGTTATTCTATGCATAAAGTGCAGTTGTCTGTCTCATTTGCTAAAGCACCTCTTCGCCAGCACAGTGATGACTATACTCTTCGGTAATTCAGTTTAATTGAAATTCTATGCCTGTTAAATTCTGAGTCCTGTATCGATCAACATATGTCAACTGTGGAAAATTGTACTAAATTGTGTTGTTTTACTGTGCAGCAGTCAACTATCCATTGGTGTCTGAAGTTAGTTTATTTCACCTACTCAAAATTGGACCTGGACTGATATTACATCTAGAATTGGATTTTCTGTTCTTGATTTTTAATAACTAGGATTTGTACCACACTCAGAGAGATAAACAGAGACAGCAATTGGGGCTGTGAATCCATCAACTCTTAGGCATGAGGCAGAGCCTTGTCTGGTTCAGAGCTGCATGGGAAGCCTCTCAGGACCAGTCAGCTCTTGTACAAGGTGCTGGAATTTCAATGAGCAGCTCTCTCCCCTCACTGCTGGTCCTGAACTGATCCCATTACACAGGCCTCATGGCACTCAAACATGCATCGGACCCTATTTTCCACAATGATATTTTCCAGGCCTTCTTTTCCCGTTCTGAATGATCCTCTGGGGCTTTCTGCAAGAATCATGGTGCTGAAATGTTGCATCCTAAGCCGTAGAACATATGATCTTCTAATCCAGGCAAGATTCCCCCAAATATAAAAGAGGAAGAGACGGATAAAATTGTGTCAGTGTATCTGCAGAAAGCAGAGAAAACAATAGAGACCCCAATGTGCTTGCTGGTTACTACACCAGCATGGAATTTAAACAAACTGTGTTACAAGGGGCTTTTGGCACACCATTAACACTAGCCTTCAGGAACCATAGCTCAATATCTGATACTCCAGAAATAGAAAGAGGTTAGAGATCACATTTGGAGCTTAAAGACTTTTAAATTTTCCATGGGTGAATTTTCCATCACAGCAGTTCTCTTTGTGGGGATAACATGTAACTCATAAAAGAGGCAAATGAAAATATTTTTTCCTCTGTAGTCTAGTGCTAAGGATGTATTTCTGAAAGAAAAGTGAATAGAAGGCAATGAATAATTACAAACAGACTTCGGGATCTAGAGACTGTTGCTATATGAGTATTTTCTCCTTTGGATTTATTGCAGCTGGAAGTCACTAGCAGGGTTACTTTTTTTTCTCCCTTCAGTCACAGGGAAACAAAATCTTCCTGCAAAACAACAGAAAAAAGGTAGTTTCACATTAACTGTTTATGGCCAAACCTCAAAAACTGGCAATGGTGAAAGATAAAAGTGCAAAGAGGATTTGGCTAGACAAGAGAAACAGAGAATGAGAGGGAGTCAGTTTTATCAATCTGTTCCTAGACAGTATGTGGTTGTAGTTGTCTTTTCCATTTGTTGGCTTTAGTTAAGGGTCCCATATTATTTCTTCTGGAATAGTAAAATGTTGCTTTAGGATGATATATTTGAGCATGGAGTATCTTTGCTGAATTTTACCCCCCTGCTTTTGAAGAAGGGTTTTTGGAACAGACTGAGCTGTGTCATCTGGAGTCGCCATCCCTGGAAGTGTTTAAGAGAAGACTGGACGAGGAGCTTAGTGACATGGTCTAGCTGGGGGGTGTAGGGCTGGGTGACCCTGGGCCCCTTCCGGCTCGGAGTGGCCTGCTAGACTGTGAGGCATCTAGGCTCTAGGATGTGCTCTTGGTCACTGTACGGGTATTAGATGGTGAGTTGGACTAGATGATCCTTGTGGGTCCCTTCCAACTCATAATTTTCTGTGATTCTGTGATTCTGTGATCTGTGGCAAGATTAGAACAGGCACTCTGAGAGGCACAGCTCTTTTATCATAGAGTGGTTTGGGTTGAAAGGCACATTTAAAGGTCATCTAGTCCAACCTCCCTGACCTTGAGCATATCCAGGGACAGGGCATCTACAATCTCTCTGGGCAACCTGTTCCAGTGTTTTTCCATTCACTGTAAAAAACGTCTTCCTTATACGTATCTAGTTTGAATCTACTCTCCTTCAGTTTAAAACCATTACCCCTTATTCTATCACTAGTCTGCTAAAAACTCTAATAAGCCACTTGAAATATTGAAAGACCACAATGAGTTCTCCCTGGAACTTTCTCACAGCTTGTTCTCACAGGAGACATGTTGCAAGTCTCCCCCTCTGAACCTGCTTTCTTGTACTCCAGGCAGTAATATCACCAATGAGAGCTACTTCAGATTTAGACCAAGTTTTACCCAGGGTATGCCAAAATCCTTCTATGGGACATCTCCTGTACGTTTGGTCTTCACTGACTCATAGAAGAGAATCACAGGATCACTGAGGTTGGTAGAGACCTCCGAGTGTCTAGTCCAGCCACTCCTTTTCAAAGCAGGCTTGACTGCAGCAGGTTGCTAAATACTTTGCCAATCAGATTTTAAATATTTCCAATGATAGAGACACCCCAGCCTCTCTGAGCAACCTTGGTGCTCAATCAGCCCTACAGTAAAAAGTTTTCTCTTGCATAGGTGGAGTTTCCAGTATTTCCATGCTGTTTTCTTCTTGTACTTCCCAGCAGCTATAGCATGCAGCAATTTCCATCACGAAATCTTTAATGGAATTATGGCACAGACCTCTACAAAGACTGATGTTTTGGTTTAATCTGTTCTCTTCCTCCACAGACATGCTGAAATTACTGTCCTTGTGCCCATCCCACTTCGGGTTCCCTGTCTGGAAAAGAGCAGCTTGGTGCCCTCCAGCTTTCTGCACGCTCAGACTCTCCCTCTCTTACCATTATGTTCTTTGGGCTGGTAAAAGCACTTCAGAATTAGATTCTACCTCAGACAGGGAATGTTCTTTCCACTCATGAATTTAGCCCTCCAGCTGGGCGTGGGTGGGAGATCCAAGGAAGTAAATTGCCTGTCACAGGCTTCTCTGAGTCACGCCAGTGATCGCATGGCTGCTGGACATCTGCGGTCTAGCAGAGGAACTAGAGTAAATGGACCTGTTAAAATGAAATTCAAACACAGAGACTTCTAGGAAAGGACCATCTGAGGTTATCTGACTTCTCTATCTGCATTGGGTTGCTTTGACAGCTCCTGGTGGATGGGTGCCACTTCTGTCCTGAAAGCAGCCACAGGGATCCCTAAGCCTTCTATCCTAGAGCTTTATGGGAGACCTTGCTCTCACATCCTTCGTGTCTAAGACAAATCCATCCCTTGCTGCAGGTTAAGCCTATCTCTCCTACTTTGAGCTACCATGCGGCCATGGAGAACAGATTATTCCTGTCCCCTTTGTAGTCATGCAAGTATTTAAGGACTGTACCATGTTCTCCCTCTGTTTCATTGGTTGCCATGCTAAACGACTCTGAGTTCTATTGACCTTTCCTCTCAAATCCTGTTTTCCAGATCTCCAATTGTTTCTGCAGCCATTTTCCTCCTGACCCACATTTTTGTGAAAAAACCCCACAGCCAGAACTAGCCACAGTGCCCTGGCTGTGCCCTCAGTAATGCTGAGGAAAGCAGAGGGCTCATTCCAGCACTTATTTCCATGTGAGAATGCTGGGTTGCCCCCACACCAGAATTTATATCATCCTAGTGATCCACAGTTCCCAAACCCTTTTCATCACGAGTTTGCCACCTGCTTCAATCTGTACAGCAGATTCTTCCTGCTTATGTATAAATACCTGCTTTGCTTTCACTGAATTGCATCCTCCCTCTCTTTCATTTTTTTTTTCAGAACATTTCTCCAATTTGTTTGATCTTCTCAAGTGGAAGCTCTTGCACCGAGCAGCCTCTACAAATACACGGTGCAGTTTAAATTCCCCAGTGTTTAAAATATATGCTTGACTGTAAAACACTCTACTTTTTATATGGAAATAGCAGCTCACTGGGACACAAGTGGCACTGTGCTGTATGGCATGCTGAAGCAATCTGGGAAAAAGAAAAACTAATACATACCAAAAGTAAAAAAACCACAAAGTAAGTACATAAATAAATAAATAAAGCAAGCAAATGGGATTGAATTTACAAACATATCAAAAACGTCCTATGCGGAGACATTTCCTTTCCATGCAAAAGTATTTTCTTATCTGCTTTTATCTCCATGCTATATGCACACTGTGCAGCTCACGGGACTGACTGCTTGATGTGTTATTGATTTCAGGGGCAGGCAGACATACAGAGCTGACACAAACTTCTTTAGCAAGTAGCACAACTATTCACTCCACATCCATTGGCCTATAAAACCAATTCTGTCTTCTTTTCCATGCTTTCTCATTTTGTTTTCAGTCACCTCTGACAGACACCTTCAGATTTCTTCTCTTCCACGCTGCATAGAGGAAACAACATTAATTAATTCTAATCACGGAGAATAAAAGCACAACTGTAGAGCATGAAAATATATGGTCAGAAACCTCACTCATGCTCCTACCTGTCTGCAACTATAATGAACAAGAGCTGTGAATATAAAATGGAGAAAAAAAAAATCCATCTCTTGCTTGATATTTGGTGGTTGTAGTAGATTAGGAGCATATTAGGGAAAAATTAAAGCTCTGTTTATGTTTTCATGCAATGCATGAATAAACTCCTCAGAGCTAAGTGGTCAGCAAAGCCCTGGGGACACATCTGCTGCCAGACAGGGACAGACTGATACTGCTCAGATCTCTGTGATACTTTATCCAGAATTTCAGTGACTAAATAAAAACAATTCTAAGAAGTAAGAGGCCACTGGTAGACAGGCCCAGGCTGCTCCTTTTGGTGTCTAGGTCCTGGTGGTTGAGTCCTTGGCTAGTGTTAGGTCAAAACATTATCTCATTTGTAGAAAAGTAAACAAGAATAGTTCGCAGGGAAAGAGACACTAAATTCTTCTAAGAAATGCCAAAGGTAGAACAGCACCTAAGTAATGATTTTAGAAAAACAGCTGTGTAAAACAAAAATGAGCAAAAAAAAAACCCAAAATTTTTTTCTGATGTAATTAAACTGACAGATATGTCTAAACACACAATTTTTAAGTGTCTTCATTTAGATACCACTGTCTTTAGGCTAAAAACAAGTCTCTCCATAGTTTGACAATAGTGTGCTATTGGATTTGGTACAGGGATTTAGTTTTTCTTTGAATTATGTGACACATATTCATATACATTCACAGCACGCTCTGAAATTCCATACCTACATTACATATTACACCCTCTTCTCCTCCAAGAAAAAAGTATGAACTGAAAGAATCTCACAAAAAGCACTAGTATTTCTTTTCTCAAATGATCCAAAATGTTCTAGACTTTCAGTCATTATGACTAGGGGGCTGCCTCTGCATTAAAATATGAGTAATTGCTTAGCAGCCTACATTATCACACAACCCCCCACCCCTTTAAGTCAAGAATGATGAGCAACAAGTCCGCATGAGAAGTTCAGAGAGATAAAAGATCATTACATCTACATCACAATTTGCCTAAGAGAGAGAGCTGCTAGAACATCAAACTTTAATGTCAGGTTTCAGTATTACATATTGTATAATCCAAGGGTTTATGGATTAAAATAGTCCCAACAAAACACCAGTGAGTTATTTCTATATCCTTTGAGTCAAGGAAACACTCCAGAAAGTTTAGACTTAATTTTGTGTGTTCATAACAGCTTAAAGGAGGAGCCTGGAGAAGTGAAAAGAGGCTTCTCTGAATGTTTTGGATTCATGGAAATTCACACAAACGCAGCCATTTCAATGTCCCACACTTCCAGATGGGTACAAGTGGGCTTTCCTTAGCTATTTATGTTCTGGCTTCTACAAAGAGAGTAACAAGAAGACGTGTTGCAGATACTTTTAACCAAAGTAAACATTTGGTTTACCCTGGGGGTGCACAAAGTCAATGACCCCTGGAGCAATTTTGACTGGCATTTATTTCTACTGCTTAGTGTTGGCACTCAGGGAAACACTTCATGTGCTATTTCAGTAGCTTTATATTGCATAAAAGCTAAAAATCTCCCTGTCCTCATCTCTCTAACATATCACTGGACTGACAGTGACAGGAAAAGAACTCAGCAAATACAGTGTGTTGACTAGCTACTGGCATGCATAAAAGGAAGCAAGGAAGATGTAATTTCAGTATTTTATTACACTCCAATTTTCACTCAATCTCATTGTAACCAGCCATTTTCAGAGCCAATACTTTCTTTCAGAGAAGCCTCAGGAGCAGGAACACTTTTTTATCAGTGTGAGAGTAGCTTCTTGCAGTGTTGATTTATACCAAGGAGCAGGTGGGATAACTTGAGGCCAACTTGAAGCTTTACCATTTAATAAGCAACAAGAAAATGCAACTCATCGCTGTATGATGTGCTGTGAAAATGCTACTTGCTATTTTGAATGATGCTTTTGTGAAGAATGTGTTGTGTTCCTGCAGGTGAGAGAAACTCAGGTGATATGCAAACCATCGATGAATCAGGTAAGCATCCTCAAAAAGATGTATTTAATCTAGACATGCATACAGTTATACATGAGTACTGTCTGATGGGCCTAGAGATGCATTTGTTCTCGTGACAGGGCTTTTACTTCCTTCTGAAAAACCTCAAAAAAGAATAGGCAACAACAGGGCCAGAGGTCAAGAAATCTTTTAAAATTGTGCAAGGATTCAGGTTTTCCATGAGTTATGGGCAGTAGCTGGTACTAGAACTACCAAAGGAGTTCTTAGTTTTCACTTCTATCACTATTTGAATTACCAGGTAGAGCTAGATGAAATGCATACTTACAAATCTGAGTGGTCATTATGTTCTCAATTGCAAGTTTCAGGTTGTTTTTGCTTGCCTACTAGGATTTTGTCTTTATTGATTTATTTATTTGTTTGTTTATTATAATGTAGAGGGTCAGTGCATTCTGCAGCTGAGATTTCAAATTCCAGGCAATGGCTGTGAGGAAATGGCACTGACTTGGCAGGCGTGTTCTTAGCTCTGCAATTTATTTCCTATCTCACTTTGCACCTGCCTTTTTCTTCTCCCATAATACATTTGTCCATCTAAATTGAACAGCCCTCTCAGCAAGGATGGTCTTTCTCGTAGTGTTTGTATCTGGCATTGCTCAATAGGGGCCCTGTTTCCTCTTGAGTCCTGAGCAGTATTGTAACTCAAGCAATTAAGATGAGTAAAAAGCCTGATTATTCTGCATAAAATAAGTCTGTAATGGAACTAACACTGTGCAGATGGGAGAACAGATACCTTATGTGACTATTTTGCTCCATTACACAACAAAGAGTCAACTGTGAGCAGCTCTAACAAGCTGGATTGTTGGTAATTTTTTGACCAGAGCACTCAGCAAATACTGATAAATAATAAGTGAGTATGCATTTACGAGTGATTTACTAACAAAATCTAGGAGCTAACATTGTAGCACAAACTGTAGTAAAAAGAAATGGGCATACTTACTTTGCTGTCACCAGCAGAGGCTTCTTCACTAGTGCTAATGGAGGCTTGGACTGCAGACTCTGCAGGGCACGGATTTTACTCCGTGTTCATACAACAGTTAGCACAGCAGGATCCTGGTCTGTTATGGGATGTCATGAATGCTAAATTAACACAAATACATATTTAGGAAGGAGCAAATGATAGATGTTTTGTGGACAGCCAAACTGCCATGTTATTTGGATTGCAGAGTTCTACTATAGCCCAGGCAGTTCTAAGAAAACGCCATAAAGATGCCCAGGACATTTTCGGGAGCTGCCTCATGCAATATTCAATCAGCTGAAGTGATCCAAAGCACTGCTGGTATTAGAGAGCCTATTTTGCTGTATGCATTTGTAAGCTGTTGCATGCAGAAATCGGAGCACACAAGAGATCCAGAATCACAGGTAATATCTGACAGAGGTCTTTCTATCTCAGAAATTCAGCCATCAACATCTGCTGAGATGGGTTCTGCTTTAGATGAGATTTATGGAAAAGCTATTGATTAAACTACAGCTTCAGCTCCATTTACCACTTACACACACATACACAAACAATTAAATACATTACTGAGCTGAATAGCATTTCAAATTATAGGAGTTTCTGCTTTCAAAAGCACTTAAAAACATTATCCACAGACATACATATATATGTTTGCACTGTTTAATTGACATTGTTTTCCCAACTCCTTCAAGTCACCTGTAGTATCAAGTCAATTAAGTATTATTTTCCCAACCTATTTACTGAGCTACCTAGCAATCAATCCACCTACACACAGAGAGAACAAATGCTCGTGGGGGATGGCAGATCTTAAAAAAACACAGAAAAACTCTCAGCCTTCTCCAATGGCAGCCAGGCTCATAGCTTTGCAGGATTACATAGCCTGAAAATAAGTCCATGGGATAAAAGCTCCATATTCTGACAGTACCATTCCTTCTCTGCAAATCAATACACTCCTGTATGGAATAGCATTGCTATTTCAAGTTACACACATGCTAAATACATTTTGGATCATATCAGTATAAATAAATAGAGGAGAACACATTTCTCTTCCATCTCCAGTCATGAGGTCACCCTTAGAACAGAAACTAGTGCTGGGGCAGTGCAGCAATCTGGGACACTTGGGTAAACCAGGTTTGATTCCTGCCATTGTCACACACTTCCTGTGTGACTTTGGGCATGTCACACAGAGCCCAACTTCCAAAGGTAGAGATGCAGTAAATCCCAGGTCCTTGGTGTCAGCCTGTTATCCCACCCCAGCTCACAGCACACTCAATTAACCAAACAATCGTCTCTACAATATATTAAATTCTGTTATGTCTGTGTGTGTGGCAGCAGTGAAAGAAATGGAGATAAGATACAGTCAATGGCTTTTCTGTAAAACTAGTCTAAATGAGGATCAGTTTGGCTCGTAGGCAGTGTATGTATTTGCAAAGTCTCATGGTGCTTTCTCCCTCCAGGAAGCATGGTGGAGTCATGGAACAGGAGAGCTTGTCCTGTTCTCTGCCACATCAGGCTTTACCATGGCTCTGAAAGGAGCTCCCATTGCAGCTTGATGTGTGGGATTTATCCTGTGAAAGGGCCTATGATCCTATCAACAAACACTTCTTTGTCTGTGCTCTACTCCCTAACCTTGTAAATCAAAGCTTTAAGTCCTTTTCTGTCCTCCCTTTGTTTGTGCTGCATCTCAGCCTCCATCCCTGAGCACCAGTGATGTCCCCACCACAAGTGGGCTCCAATTTACACAGGAAAATCTGTGTCTTTCAACATGAATCAAAGAGTAATAAATCCTTGCTTCACACTGTACAGAGCCAGCGTGAGGCTGAAATCAGAGATGGCAATAAAGCTCCTTCAGAGTGAAAACTATTATTATTTTTTTTTTATTGGTTCATTTAGTAGAATGGCAATTCATACCCCTGTACAAATACCTACATTTTTGGGCACCAAGCCAGGCCCTAAAACAATAGCAACTGTGACTTGTCAGGTGAGACAAGATCAATCAGGTTAGGATTTCGAGTTCAAACCACTAGTGGAAATAGAGCTTCCTGGGGGCTAAAGCAAACTAAATTAAAACACAGGTGTTCACACATGCCAGAAGATCTCAAAATGAAATTTAAAGGGCTTCTTTACAGAGATTGGAGGGTAATGCAAACAAATGTCTGTGAATATTTGTTCACATTTTACAAGCCTTTGCTTTGGACATTTTCAGCCACCTCTAGTACTACTATTATTATCCACATTTCATGGTTCCACATTTCATGGTTCAAAAGTCACAGCATTTCAGCGTTCCCTGCAAATAGGTTGTCCAACATTTTTAGTTGCAGAATAACACCAGATGATTTCCCCTGCTCAGCTGTATCTGTTAAGACAGTCAACTTTGGCATTCAATACCCAATAAAACCCAGAAACTTCCTTTCTCCTCCGACCACATTACTTTTAAGCAAAAGGAGCTGCTTAGAGTTTTCAGAGCAGTGTTGCTTTTTCTTGGCCTTCTACACTCATCTCAGGTGCAGAAAGATCTAAAACTGCAGTCTCCCATCATGATGACTCTTTGCTTCTTTATCTGTCCCTCCCATTATGATCTCTGAGCTAATCTTCCCTCACTAACCAGTTGCTGTGCCTACACATCCTGTGCAATGGGACACACTGGCAGCTGTCACAGCATCACCGAACCTGTTCTTTGAGAGGGTGCACATGTACCATTTCTGCAGCACTTTTAGTCTGTCTTTTCATCACATTCAATGTGAACAGACCACAAGGAAGGAACAGAATTTCAGTTTAAATCAGCCACTGTTATATACTGAGGACAGTTCTGGAACAGACATTTTATCCCTTATTGTTCTTTTTCATAAGAAAAACACACTGCCTTCCATTAATCTTTGCTGTGAGTCCACAGGGTCATCTATTTGCCAAAAGAGCAATTATTGATTATTCCCAGTCTACAGCTTCTGTCACTGTTCCTGAAAGTGTGTGTCCATTTCTAATCAGACCTAAGGTTATGACACGGCTTTTGTCATCTGCTTTCCCAGAAAACAGCAATATCCCAACAATATCCACAACCAATGCAGTGATATAAAGCACCAGAAAGAATGGGGTCTCAGTGAAGGATCTCCTCTTATTAGAATCCTGTATTTTAGCAAGGTTTATGCCCTGCACATCAGTCAAATCAATTGCACTTGTAGTCCAACCTCTGGATCTGTCTGAGCAGGAATCTCTGCCAACTCCTTATGGCTTAGAGGAAAAATTAAGCAGCATTGAAAAATACCAGTTAGGTGTAAGACTTAGCCAGGCTTTTAAGAGTAATAATTAATCACTTGAAAATTCAAATTGAGTGTTCTTCTCCTTCTTGCTCACAAAATGACCACAATCTCACCAAGGGATGGTAAAAGACATGGATCTGCTAACTGATGTTCTGAGTTTTCAGATATGAAAACCTCAGCCATTGTTAGAACCGACTGGCCCTAGGAAATTCCAGTGACACTCCTTCTTAGATCATTAGTTTGAATCAATAAATGATGATGGCTTGAAGGGGCTACTGTGAAATGAGTTGCTAATAATCATTATGTTTGCAGACGGCATTTCAGAGTGGGCTGGGATGCCCCATGTCAGCCTTTACTTTATGTTCGTGTGTATAATCCTCATATCAGATAATTCACACCCATTTGAGAGTACCAGTCTGGGAAAATAAATCCTCAGATAACCCGCACAGTCAAATAATCCACCAAATCAGATGTGGCGGGATGACTGGGGATAGGGAAACTATTAGGAGAAAAGATGAAGACCGTGGGAGTCAGAAGCAGCAGAGCTTGACGAGGAAAAGGGATGCTGAGGTAAATGTCCCCTCATCTTGTCCGTAAGTGTGGGCAGAGACCATGCTGTTCCCAGAGCATTTTGGCTTGTTTTTTTCACAGAGAATAAGCAGCCTGTTCATAAGAGAATGTAACACTATATGGAATAAATGAGATTTGAAAACTGCATATTTTCCACCCACACTACAATGGGCATTATTGCTGGCAGCCAGCAGTGGGAATAGCTGGGTAGACAACCAGCCTTAATTAGGAGGAAGGCATATTCTTCTCAGGAGAAAGGTAGGTTTGCAAATGTTTGCATCAAGTACTTTCTATGGAATTCAAATGTAGCACCATTTGCAAAGCAAGGTCTGATTGAAAACGAGTGCACTGTAGGGCGTAATTTTCAAAGTCCTGCACAGGATATTCTTCCACACAAGCAAAGAAGGACAGGGTCTCAGATGCTGTCACTTCTTACTCTATGGTGATGCATTCACCCAAAATATCAAGTGTCAGGAGCAAGGCCACAGTGTCTGCAAAGGCTGAGCCTTCTGAAACACCACATACCCCCGAGATGCTATTTGAGCAACTCAAACCGAGCAGGAAAGTTTGTTAAGGCGGGGTTCCTATGCAGCCTTAGCACGTGTGGCCAAACCTGGTCTGTACTGATGCTGGGAGTGAGCAGGTTAGACTGTGTAAGATGTGAGCAATTACACCCTCTTAAGTCAGAGTGATGTTATTATGAGAACTTCCTTTGGGACCACAAGGGGTTAAGAAGGTCAGAGAGATCAAGAGTTCCTCAAGCAAATACATCCCTTCACTCCAGCTGACTCTCAGAAGCCTTAGTCCATCTCAGAGACCACCACCCCCTTGGCTGCCTGCACTGCCATAAGAGAGGTGGAAGAAGTTGTGGTTAAAACACGTTTTGCAAAAGGATTTCCCACATAAGCTCAACATTTGTAGAACAGTTTTGATGCCCTTTCTGCATTTATGTTGTTTTTAGAAAACTGTTTGAAAACAAAATGCTGATTATTCTTCATGGTGTGAAGCTGAAATGTTGTACTGTTTATTCTGCTTTGGAAGCGTTTCGGCTGCAGACATCTGAACCTGTCTCCATTTCACTTCTGTATGGTTTCCAGGCTGCCCTGGGGACATACTCACACACATGTAGCCCTGTCCTCTGCCCTCCCACTAGCAGGCTGCCACCAAGCCAGGAGGTGCTGCTTCCTCTAAAGCAGTTGTCAATGTCAGCACGTGAATCCACTGACAGATGGAGACTGAAAGCCATGAAAAAAACATTCCTGCCCTAGAGATCTAATCCATCAGCTTCCCACCATGTCTCACTCCTCTTACTCACCCAGGAACTTACTCCCTAAATTCCTCTGGAAGATTATTCTCCTTAGGGTTAAAGCACAAAGGTGCCAAGAAGCTGGCAGAGCCTGGGTTTTGTTGTTTCACACTGTAATTACACATTAGGATTTGGAATGTTTTTCTGTGGGTTTTTTTAGAGGCAGCTGAGTCTCTCCGTCCTGTCCCATCCAGATGGTGCTCCAACTGGATATGAATCTTCAGACAACATTTTTAAACTTGAACTGAAAATCCAAGAACAACAAAAACGTAACCAAGTGAATTCTATGCCTGAGAAAGAAACAAAGCTGTGAGAGGGTGGGAGAAAAGAACCAAATCCCTTAAATGCCTCTGATATCCGTAAGGGACCTGACTTTTAAGTGGCTGGGGCCCAGGTAGTACCCAAGGTCAGGATCTGACCCCTCCACTCCTTGCAAAGCACAGGGAGAAAGGCGAGTGCCCTAGGAGTGGACAGGAGAGACCTGCATGCCCAGCACAGGCTCCGCAGAGGGAGCCAGAAGGAAATAGCAGTCACAAAATGAGCACCAAAATCCTCTTTCCCTGTGGTGCCTGAAGCAAGGCTGAGCAGAGGATTTCTCCATCCACACAGATCCTTGTCCTTGGATTCACTTCTGTTTTTATGTCAGGATACTTTAGCAGAAATCCCACAGAAAGGGTGGAAAGAGATTGGCTGACTCCAAGGTGTCTCCTGGCAGAGGGTGGTCTCACCTACTGAGCTCCACAGCCCTGAGACCCCTCTCACCCTCCTCCTGACCCCACAGCTCTTCCACTTCTTCCTTCAAGGGAGCTCAGCTTTGAGAAGTGAGGTGCTGCTACCCAAACCATCAACAGGGAAGACAGGCCAAGAATGTGCTTCTCTAGCTGGGAATGACATTAATTGAAATGCTCTGCTCTGGGGGCAGGCATTTACCTAAAAAATGATCCCATGAAGTGTGCTGGCTACCTCTATTTTCAGAACAAAGCAGGTCCATCCGATTTTCGGGAGAGCATTGCCTTGTGAACTCAGAACTCTGTTCTGAGGGTATGGGTCAGAAAAGTCCCTTGCAGCACCACTCTGTGGTTTTGATGAGTCTTCAAGGAACATTTCATGGATCACTGGCTGGGTGTTTAGTTAAGATTTGTGTAAGAAAGGGAGGTGTCAGTAAGTGGTTTAAATGATGGGCTTTTAAAGGTGGCACTTAAAAGGTAGATAACTTTGGAACATAATTTTTGAAGGATATGCCAGAAGTCCCTGTGGATTTTGTTTTTGGCACCCCAGTCCTTTCCTAGATCCTTCAGATCCTGCATTTTATAGAGCAGATGCAGAAATCAGCGCTGCAGATCTCCTCCACTGCCTTTCCACCATGGCACAAACCCCTGTACCACTGCCCTCAGAGGGCTCCAATAGCCCGACCTCTGAAGGACAATGAGCCATATCAAAAGCCTCTGTGATGTGCCACTCACGATGTGCAGGCTCCAGGGACCTTATCAGATAAAAGCCTGTGGGCACACGCATGGACACGGACTGTACCTGAACTATAAGGCATGGCTCATATATGTCTGTGTTTCCAAAATACCAAGTCAGCGTGGCCTGGGTTCCAAGTAAAGTGTGATGCAGTTCCTTGAGTTCACAGAATCACAGAATATTATGAGTTGGAAGGGACCCACAAGGATCATCTAGTCCAACTCACCACCTAACACCCGTACAGAGACCGAGAGCACAGTTGATGTATATCATTATTGTTTGGGTTTGGCTTTTTTTTTTTCCTTTCCCCTTTTAAACTAGAAATAAGAAAAGGCCATTGGCAAGGTCTGCCTGTCGGAACTGAATGAAGACCATAAAGTCACGTAGTGATGATAGGAACAGTAGTTGGGAACAAATAGTGAGGTTTGATCCTGCAAGGTAAAGGATTTCCAACCCCTCCAAAATGCACATGTGACTATTTACACAAATTCCATTCTATGCCTCCAGAGCCTGGGGAGCGAGCATGATGCCTGATGCAAGAACACCAAGTGAGTACATGACAATCTAGAAGAAAGTAAATCTGAGCTCCCCTAAGATCACCTACCATGCGACTATAAAGGAAGCCCCCTCTATCTAAATGGCTTCATGTTAATTTTCTTCATCTGTTTCACACTTCTCTCCCTTTATCTCCCCACTTCCCCCACAATACAAATGATGTTGGCTTGGACATATTTTCTCTCCAGCAGTTCAATAATTTGGAGACAGCGATGCATCAGAGTTCTCTGTTGGAAAGCACATTCAAACATTTACTATTCACTCCTACGCTGATTACTCACTCAGAATGCTTAAAAAAATAATAATAGCAACATTAAACCCCAGTAAAAATACCAACCTAAACCGAAAAAGGGAATATGGAAGTGTACAGCATTAAAATAAACTCTGACTCCTTTGCCAAACTCATTAATAATTTTGGCTTTCCAAAAAAAAAATAAAATTTGGATTGCTCTGCTCTTCAAGTATCAAAACATCCAATTAACACAGCTAATTAGCGTCACAAACAGCAGTCAAAAGAATGGTAATTTAGATTCAGGATTTCAAAGGTTTCTTAATCCCAGGCCAATGCAACTAATCTCTCAGAGGCTGAAAGTGTTTTGTTATTGCAATGCAATTGTATAGCATCCCATCAATTAGTGGCATTGCAGGGAACACTCGCTTGCATGATTCATTTGTATAATCAGAACCCCCTCCCAAAAAATGGAGGGAGGGGGACAAGAAGAAACAGAGCGAGCTAGTGCCTTAAAATATGCAGTATCAATTTTTCCAAATAATTTATACCATAGCTGGAAATGATTGTGAATAGCACCATGTCCTTCCCCAAACAGAGGCTGAAGGGCTTTTGCTAGTTTTTAAGAGATTAATAGGACAGTAAAGCCAGCCCCACAAATGACATCAGCTGCCCTGCAATTAGATGTGTTGGCTGATATGAACACTTTCTTATAGGAAGGGGGGAGGAAATAGGTTTGAATAAAAATCTCTCTTTCTTACCACCCTTCCCTTTATGCAGGAAACACAGACATGGCAAGACTCCCATCAGACAGACACTGTTACATCCTCCTCACAGTCAATTGCACATTTGACCTCCAAAGCTCCTGGCAATCCCAAAGTTTACCACAAACATCATCCACATTTCTGAAAGCCCAGTTTCTCCAGTGGATGGGAATGGAGGAGCACTCAGGACCACTGTTGGAATCACTGTTCTTATCTTGTCTATAGAGTTTAAATTACCAAATTAAGATCTGAAAGTGTATCTGCAACACCCAAATGTCTCTACTTGTTCAGATCACAGAATCACAGAATATTCTGAGTTGGAAGGGACCCTCAAGGATTATCAAGTCCAACTCTTAAACAGCACCACTGCCTCCCTGGTGGGAATCGAACCCCAGCCTCCCACATGAGAGATGGGGACACTTCACCACTGTACTAAAGTGGATTTCGAATCTTGCATCAGCTCCTTTTTAGAACTCAAGTCTATTGGAAAGTGAATGAACTCCAACTTCAGATACTTTCCCTTCATCTGCCATGTTTCTCTTTAAGTTCTAGATCAGCTCAACCTTAATTTCTGATCAAAACTTTTAAATTTTCACCTTCCATAGTCTGCTGCCTGGTTTTGCCCCAGATGTTGCAGCCTTTTTGCTCTCTGCTGAATTTATCTGTTATTTCACATTAAAAGGCTTGAATTTTAAACTATACCCTTCCCAGCACCAACAGACTGGGATGCCTTGCACATAGTCCTTGCTCTGACCTATATTTTAACCTTTCAAGCCACTTGTGTCTCAGTTTCCCAGGCCTTAGAGCAGTGTCGAGTAGTCCCAGATTGCACTCCAAAGGGATGCATTAAGATACTATAGACACATTTGAAAAAAGGAAACAATACAAAGTATTGCCTGAGCTCTGGAATCAAACCATTATATTCTGTGAGCATGACAAGTCAAGGGGATTATGATAAAGATGATGTTTCAGAATAATGGTGGTAAATCATTGATTTACTTTAAGCATTCTCTACACAGACTGAGCTGTTCAGTACATCCCACAGCTGGCAGAACAGGGTGTTCCAACTCTAACCACACAGCTTTTTCCTTCCAGTATATGCACACACTGCCCCATACTCTCCTTACCACAGGACCTTTCAGCTCTGTTTCCTGCCAGGTATAGAGCTGTCTTCCCAAACATCAGCATTTCTACTGCAGAGGTAGTTGAGGGCTACAAAATTCTGGATGTCTAGTCACAGAATTACTTAGAAGATGCTGGGGGGAAAACACTCACTGCAAAGTAGTTGGTCCTACCCACAGTATCCTTTCTTCAGGTCTGAGAAAAGAGAGGAATCCTGAAAGCAAGTGGACATGAATCAAAACACAATCAAGATGCTGGAAAACAGATTATTTATGACAGGAGGGAACTTTTGCCCTCCCCAGTCCTAAATTTCTAGCTCCTGTATCAGACCTGCCATACAAGTGCAGTTAATATGATTGCATTGAATGAGACAACCCACGAGCAGAACAGGCTCTGTAATGAGTGAAGTGCACGGCCAAATCTAACTGAAGTCAAGAACAGGGAGCATACAAAAGCTGGGACTGCTGGCTACATGAGCCCAGTAAGTGATCCCAGTATCAGTTCTGGTCAAGGCAAAGTGGGTATAAAAACGGTGTTTAGAGGTGAAAAAAGTTAATGCACAAATACAGTGCTCACTCCTGACACCATTACCATGTTTTAAGGCATAAAGCACTAATGAAGATGTATAGGCTCAATCTCATGGACTTATGGACTGAATCTTTGTCTCACTTATATTAAGCTCTGACTGGTCTTGCCCACTCAATCATCCTTAACACACTCATTGGCATCAACCACTCCTTTTGTCCTGTACAGACAGAGCTCCTCATATGCTGCAGGTTTTGATATGAAGTCTAAAGAATGGATAATTATTAAAGGGTGCTTTATTGGGACTGGACACTGTTCTGGTTGGGTTGAGCTGTTGCCATTCACTCAAGAAAAATTAGGAGAAATAAGACCTTTAGGAAACCCAGACAAAGCAAAAAATGTCTTTGAACAGTATATTTGATTAATGCACGTTATTAGAAATTGTCCAAATGGGAACCTTATCTATGAACTCCTTCCCTGTTCTGGGACTAAGGAATCCTCAAACCAAGGTCTGCCTGCAATATTTTCACAACAGAACCAGTGTTACAAAAGAGAAGGAAGGAGTCTAAATTAATTTCTGGTTGACAACAGTCAGAAAGCTTACCAGCCTTGCAGGATTCAAACCTCAGGGGCAGGTATCCTTAGAAAAGAGGGTGAAACATCCAAAATATTTCTTTAGAAGTACTGAATAGCAGAGCAGCCAAATCACTCAATAACACTAGGAATGCCAATCCTTAACTCTCCCTTCAAAACATGTCCTATATCTCTGTACCATTCAGCTAACCCGATACTAAGGCAGGATACTCTCTGTAGTCTATACACATAGAGGCGGCAAAATTCAAACCTTGAAAAAACTTTGGGAAAACAACTTCTGAGCATTAAGTATTCAAATTATGCAGTCCTTCAACTTTTGTTCTGCTGTTGTATTGCTACAACCATTCCTATGAAAAGATTCAAGGTACCTTCTGGTTCTGCCTTAAAGGAGAAAGTGGTATTTTGATCAAGAATGTTCAGTATTTTTTATGTTCTGCTCCACCTTGATAACAGAGCTCATAGACAAAAAACAAAATGCAAAGGTAGGATCAGGTATCTCAAAATAACACTTGCAAAAGTTAGCAGGTTGCTGGTGAAGTAATGTTTTAGCTGAAATCCTGCTTCTCAGCCTTACTGAAGCTCAAGCAGGAATCAAAACGCAATAAAGCCGGTGCTCATAAATAAATACACATAACTTACATATCTTACAACTCAGTGGATTGTTTTCCATACCTCACGTTCCTGATGTATCACATGGAAAGAATATTTGTCTTCCTCTCTAAAGCAGTCTGGAATTCATGAACATAAAGGTTACATGGGGCACATTTACACCATTTGTTCACCTTGTCCTTTCTGGAAGTGTTTGGAAATGTGCAGTAGGTTCACAGCAAGAAAGAACCCTTGTTTGCCCAGAAAAATATCTTGAAGTCTGGACTTCGTAGTGTGAGTCTGAGTCAGGTGCTGAAATATGATCTTAGCATCATTTTTATGTATATTAGCTCAGAGCTAATAGATAGGTACATAGATCTACATTACAATTAATAAGTGTAGCCAGGGAAAAGTAGGTCCCACAGCACACCTTTAGAGGCAAGACATTATTAATCAGCATTTTAACAAAGCATAATTACAAGAGCTTATGGCTCCCACCAGGTAAAGCAATAATTATAGGTGCAACCAAATAAACAAGGAAAATAATTACCCATTTCTCAGAGCTAATATTAATTTAACCAGGCTTGGAGTGATGGCTAGACAGACAGCTCAGTGCTTGCACACTGCCAACTAGAAAAACTGTTCTGATTAGAGCAAAGTCACAGCTCCATTGTCAAAGAGTGGGGGAAAGTACACAGTGCTTTTTATCTCCAGGATACCTTCCAGATTGGAAATTCCCACATGCCCTGTGTGTGAGAAGCACATCTTCTCCTGGGAAGGAAAGGTGAAACCCCCTGGTCTGACACACACAGCCATGCTGGATGGAAAGTGTGAAAATACACTGTCCTGAGCAGGGTGAGGTGAGCACCATGAGAAGGGCAGGTGGGACACCACGCTCCAGGGGACTCTCTCATCTGCTTGATAGGACAGTTAACCACTGGCAGAGGAAGTTTCTGGGTTAGTCCCACCACCATGACACTCTTAGAGTAAATGGTGCTGTTCAGATGAATCAGCAGAAACCATTTAATAATTACTTTCCAGGGCAATTTCTGCTCTGCCATGCTTTCTATCCACAGAGAGCAGCAGACACAGACACATCAAGTGCCGTTATTATATCTGGAACACTCCAGGCTTCCTCTGGATGATGGTGGCTCATAGGGACACCTCCTCCCGCACTCAGTGAGGCTTTCTGATTACATTGGGGATCCCCCACTGCATCAACTCTCTGCCTTTCACAGGCAAGTCCCTAGCATACAAAATAAAAACAAATGGAAGTTTCTGGATTTGTTTTCATGATGCTCCCATCTCTCTATGGAAACTCAAACAAAATAAAGAGGTTGATGATGATTTATTGCACACAGATGAAAAAACCTGAAGGTCGGTGGTGTTTTCGATTCCAGCTGTAATACTGTTAAATATTAATACCTTAATGATTCTAATATATACTGGTATTACCTGGTGATCCTAAGGACGGAGGTGGGAGTTAGGGAATAGGGGGGAATGCTGCCAAGCACAAGCTATTCCTCCAAAAAGCTGGAGACTGCAGTGTGGAAGCAGAAATAGGGAGGGAAGGAAAAAGTAGGTAGGTAATAGGAACAGCACTGCACAAAATCACAAGCTGGTGGGTGAAGGCTGAGACCAAATGATATTTGGTCTCAAATATTTGGTAGTGGTGTCATTGCAACACAATCACAGTGTGGCTCTGCTAAAGCCACATCTGTCTTCAGACCACTTTCCAGTCCTGTGAGTGTTTCAGCAGCACTGTTTCATTGGGTTCTCCAGTGTTTCAGAACAAATGACACTGGTAAAGAGATTTGTGGCAACACTTCAGGCTGAAAGACCAACTCTGCCTTTGAACAGCATTGATTTCTCAGACTGACACAAGTCAGCTTAGACAATGCCTGACTCCAACCAAACAGCTGGGAGGAGAGAACCAACTATTTTGAGAATTCACTAAACAGGTTCACTAAACCTGTTCAAATTCACAAACCATTTTCCCTCCACCCTGAGTGTTGTGGTGTTGGGTTGCCCAGGGGTAGGGTCCAGTCTCCGTCAAAACCATGCACTTGACGTTCAGGAGCAGAGCATCCTTTGCTAGGGTGGCTTTGGCTCACCAGAACAGCTCCTTCATTCTCATTCTTCCTCTTGCTCACCCCCTTTTTTTTTCCCCCCTCTCAAGAATTACCAAGTCTGAAAACATTCAGTTGTGTTTCATATTTAGCAAAGTGACTTTGCACATCCATACTGATGTCAGAAAACAAAGGAAGCGAAGGCACTCACAAATGACAAAACTTCAGAAGAAAATAAAAGAAGGAAACCACAAAAAGAGAGGGGGTGTGATTTGAGACATTTTTTATATTAATAAAAACACTGCAACATAAACATTCCTTATGAAATCACCGTCTCCTTAGGAGCTCCAGAACTAATCATTTGGGAGAGGGTTTGATGTGTCTCAGCTAAACTAAACCAAATCCCAAAACCTTTTTAGCTCTACTATCACTAAATGGAGGCTTATGCCACTGTAATTTGGGCTTGAATTGAAGACATGAATGTCAATAGAGTCCAGAGGTTTGGATACAAGTGGGGTGGAAAATTCACCCCGAGGGATAGATTTTACCCCTTGCAAAAGCTGTAAAACAAGGATTATATAGAAAATGAAGCTATACTGCCAAAAGCAGGATATTTAAACCCTTCAGGTAATTTCTATGTAGTTTTATTATTTTTTTAATTTAATTTCTGAAAATCTCTTTCTCTACCCACTCCAAACAGTAACCATTAAATACTGTACTGGAAGAAGACATAGTGGGTCCAAATTCTCATCAGCTGAGGCGCTCCAAGCTCAGTTTGAATGGAGAAGGCCCTGCACGCGGTCCTGATTCACACACTTACCCTGTGTAAAGCAACTTTTCCTTGCAACAGAGGGCACTCATGGCCTCACCTCATTCTGCTACCCCAGAGCCAAAGTCCTTGACTGGAAGGAAGATGGAGACAGGTAACATCTTGTCCTGCTGCCCTCCATTTGCATCGCACAGAATAAATAAGGAAAGCTTCCTGGTGCCCAAGGAGTACATGAAGGCAATAGATATGCTACCCAGATGTCTGGGTTGCCTGCATGGGTTTTTTGACCCTGGAATATTGTCCCACTCATCCCTTTGGACCAGATGCACAAAGCTAGAACCTCCACAAACAGTGAAGGTGCAATTGGAATTCCTAGGACATTGCTAGAATTAAAAGCGGTTCAAACTCCAGGTGTTTTATAAAGTCTTGGGAAAAACTTCTGTGTATTTTAAAAGCCTCTAAAAACCTTCACCTGTCTTTTGCCTCACGTCATCTATTTTAAGTACAGTAATAAGCATCATTCTTCGCTTCAGAAGTGTGCTATGACATTTCCTGAAATACATTAGTCAACTCTCACGAGAGGGCCAAGGGGCAGAAATTTCTTTACATAACTATTGGTGAGGAGGAGAACTCATCCCATGCTAACCATGGTTACATTTCAGAGGCTCAAAGTGAGTATATGAAGTGTCTTAAGCATACAGTTTCTATTCAGCTGCTGTCTAAAGAAAAATCTGAAACCTCCATTGAATTTCCCCCAAATCTTTCTCATTGGAATCTTGTGTGATACTCCAAGTAGCTGCAGGAGTCTTTCCAGGCAATTCAAATTCAAAGCTGTTGCTGCTGGCTGCCTGAGTCACTTGTACAAAGGTTTTCCATGCCACTTTATTTTGAAGGATGTTACCTTAACTTCAAATTCCAAGAATAATATAGGGAGGGTTTTGCTTAGCTTGGATGTAAATTTAATGCCTGGCTGATCAAAGCAGGCTCTCTGTATCCTCTGCACTATCTGACTTCACAAAGCTACATTGGCAAACTGATGCAGTGCTTTCCACAGAGAAGGAAAAGGCAATGGAACAACGTGAGTACATGAGGGATCAGCAAGGATGCAAAAACATCCATTATTGAACCAAACACTGCAAAAGGGGGACAAATCTAGGGACAAACTGGATAAAGTCCTCTGCAGAAGGAGACCCTGAAGTCCAAGACATCTTTACCCAGCTGGTTGCCATACCCTCACATTCTATAAGGAACTGCACCATACAGTGAATCAGCAAAGTGTCTTTTCTCCAGTCACAAACAGGCACATACTTACAGGAGTTACCGTGAGAACCAAATTCACCCCTTTTTATTTGCAGAAACCTCTGCCTCATCTCTTGAGTCTGAAATGTTGAGACCTTGCAATAGGTCCTGTCTCCATCAGGTCAAGTGTGACCTGATAACGAGGATGGAACTGCATGGGGACAATGTTCACCAGGAAACTTGGGCAGCTGCAACATCATCCATTTGGCCCAGATCTGGCCACTCTCAAGCAGAGCACACAATACAAAAGAGAGCCCCTCTTTCTCCCAGGCTACACAGCCAGGCTTAGAAAGAATTGCAATATTTTCTTTCTCTTTCAGGTCTACAGTATCTCCTGTAGAGGTCTAGGCTCAGGGAGCTGTATGATTACTTGAGATCTCCCCAGCATTCATTTACAAATGCAATTGTAGGCTTCGCAGTTGGAGAGAAAAGCTTAATAATGCAACTTTATGCAGACCTAAAAATAGACAAAAATAAAATTAAAAAGACTCCCAAATACACCTGAAAATGCTAGATTCCAGCTTCACTGGTGCATTCCCTTTATTTGGAGCTTTTCTTGAAAGCACAGGGGAAGAGAAGAGAGAATTTAAAAAAAAAAAAAAAAGAAGAAAAAGAAAACATCATTGTGAATGTTCAGAAACATTGAGGCAAGAATTAGAAGAAAACACAGTGCCAGAAATTAACTCGTTTACAAAGCCTGCCTGGGCTGCTGGGGTCCCTTTAACTGAACACACTCAGCACAAAACTGAGTCCACATTGTATGCAATGAAAATGCCAATGAACGTCATCACTGTGCAATGGCTTTAACATTGATTTGTAGGGGGTAGGAAGATTTTGTTTCACCTTCCTTAGTGGGGAAGCCAGACAGAGCTTTAAGATTTATTGACTCTGGTATTACAATCACAGTTTCTGGTCTTTCAACCTGTTTCAGAATTGGAGAGAGGTTTTTTTTTCTCTCTGTGACTAGATACTGTAGCATGGTCGATTCTGTGCTGAATTGAAATTCATCAGAGCCTGCTTTGTCTCAACAGAGTAATAATAAAAGCCTAAAACGTTATTATGCATGAAATGGTTATGGAGCTGGTGAAAGGGTTGTTTCTCCCCTTTGTTGCAAAAAGCGGAGGAGAGGGGAAATATCTGACCTGACAATAAAAAGTGACTGAAAGAAGGATAAGTATTTCATATAAAATTGGCTCTACCTACAAAATTGAGTAAGGGAAGCAAAAAGGACCAAACAGATCTTAGAGAAGACAATAACCTCACCAGGGCTTGGTGCTGCTTAGCGGAGGGGACTCAGCTGAAATCTGTCTTTGCTCACAGATAACCCAGTGCTTAAATACAGATACACTCCCTACATTTACCTCTTTTCTTGAACTTCTCCTAACATGAAACATTAACAGATACTCTAGGGCACAACACAGTTGTACCAACACAACACAGGGCTCCCCTGGCTCCAATGCTGTAGAGAACTATTCACTCACTAAACCTCCACGGCTAAAATGAGCATTTGTAAAACTTCCTCATGGGATAAAAAGGCCTCAGCAAGACTCAGCTTTCCTGATATAAACTAAATTGTGAAAACATATGCACACAGTCAAGATGTAGCTGAGGGTAGAAGGGAACCACTGTAACATGTCAAGACACCTTGATCTCTAGAGGTTCATCTCCCCCAGCCTAAGCATTACCCATGGAACACCTGTGATTTAGATGGCATTTTGTGCTGTTTGAGGTGGACCAGGGGTGATGCTGCAGTGTTAAATCCTGGCTGCTTGTGCAGTGCAAAGGGGGCATCTCACACAGGCACTTCAGGATGAAGGGCACACTCTGCGCAGCTTTTCTCTCCAAGTGCCTATCAGAGTTAATTAGCAATTAAGTAATTGAATTATATACAATTGCACAAAACACATATGCATATACACAGATAAGTACCATGCACTAGTGTGTATGTATCTCTACATATCTTTCATATCTGTTGAGTAGCACGTACACATAAAATAAAGACACAGGGGAAACTCTGACCTTGCTGAACTGAGAGGGAGTTTGCCACCCTGCTTGGATGGCACTCAGGCTCTGCCTCTGGCTGGTGCCCACAGAGGCTCCCATCCAGACACAGCTCTGTAACAGGGCAGCTTGAATCTCTCATATCATCACATGCAGGGTGGGACTCAGGCTCCCTTGCTGAATTAGCAGCAAAGCCATTTTAAACATCCTCGAGCCACTAGACAATTCCAAGATTTTGAAGGAGGTAAAGAACAATTCCCAAACACATGCTAAACAAACCCACAACGTCTGAGTGCATTTGTAAATAGCTTGATATAAACCACCCATTGTTTACTTCCCCCCTCACCCCCCCCTGAAAAAAAGGCTCATGAAAGTGTCTGGTCTCCAACCCCCATGAATCCTCTCAGAGGGGGGCTTTCAAAGCAATAACTATTAAAATGTTACTGCCATTTGTCTAATGCAATTCCATGCTCCACATCCATCTTTGGAGAGCTGACTTTCATTAACACTTCAAAAATAATTTAAGGTTTTCGCGGTGAAGGTTAGAAACTTTTCACAGCCCAGAGCTAATAGCTCTGCTGTTTACATGCTATAATGTCTTGATAACCTTTTCAAACACGCTGTGGCCGGCAGCTGGGACCTGTCCCTGCTATTTTTGTTCCCAGAATGTAACAGCAGAAATGCAATGACTTTGTGCCCCTGAAATGGTCACATTTCTTCTCTTTAGGCTCTGCTTCCATTACAGCACTAACAGAAGGGGCCTCACCTTTTCAAGAGGCTCCCGGTGTACTGAAATACAGCCCTGGCTGTGTTTTCCCTGGAGGAATGAAACATGCTGATTGTCTCACTGGCAACCCACTTTCAGAGGGCATAAGAGGAGGGCAGGCAGTCTGCCTTTCCAATTTAGGGGTGCCTTGGAGAAGGCAGTGAACCCACATGAACGATTTTTCTTGGAAGAATAAGGGTAGGATTTTTGTTTTCAGATGCTGGATGGACAAAGTCATAATTCTACAGTGTTTATTCCAACACTGCAACAAAACAAGTTCTGCAGCTCTCTTGCTTTGCTTCACTTGTCTTGTATACAGACTACAAATCCATACTAGTGATATGGCAGGCTGACAAACAATAGCTGAATGCTGTGGAATCCATAGGCTAGAAAATGTTGTCTCTGGTAAAAATCAGGAATCTCACTTGCTTCAGTCTCCTGCCTGCTCAACAGCTGGAACAGGGAGGCAGGATGGATGGCGGCTGTAGTATCTAAAAGCCTTTCTAAAAACATCAGGCTGGTCTAATTTAAGCATACTGTCCTTAAAATTACTGGGCTAAAAAATGCCCTCAGATACAATTTACATGGAAATATTCAATCCCATGGAGAGCTCCAAGAGGGGTTTTCTCTCCCCTAAACCCAGAAGCAAATAAGTGCAGCTGCTCCAAACTGATAGCGAGGAAAGGCCCTGAAGCTGAGAGCATGGGACCAGTCCATTCTTATTAAGTTAAAACATTAAAAGTCCTGGACAAGCTGTAAAAAACAGAGACATGATCAACCCAGTCAAATTTACAGCAGACCTGGGGGCACATCCATGATTCTCTTTCTCCTGGGAGCTCTGCTAGATACAGCTTGGAGCAGTCATAAGCACCACAGCACGTGTTGCAAACAACGAGCTAAATGAGCCCTAAAAGAAATCGTTTTAATGATCATCTTTCCCCTTTTGGGCAGGGATGTGAAAGGCAGAGGTCGATTTGTGTCAGACTCCCTGTAGCCTTCTTGAACCCATTTAGAAACCAGATGAGGTGAAAGGAGGGGTTGTGAGTTCTTCCCAGTCTACAGAGGCTTCAAGGGGACCCAGTGACTGCTGTCACCACAGAGGGCTTGTCCTGGAGAGATGGATCTTGTCATGGGATCCTAGAGAGCATGAAATGAAGTATTTCTTGCTACTACTGGGTCCTTACAAAGTATCTTGAAGACAAGTACAGGCTTTTGATCTCCATCCAAGTGCTTTAATTTTTTAAGATTGAGAAGTGATGACAAAAACTTTTACAAGATCCCTTGGCTTGGAAGGAGAGGGGAGTAAATCAAAGAGCAAGGTACACGTCATACAATTTATTGTGGCTTATGTAGGCAACCTGGCTAAATACTCCATGGAAAGCTGCAAATTCAGCAGAAATTTTGCAAAGCGTTAGCGTAGCAAATGAGAACAGATAGTGATCAGGCTACAGAACAGCAAAACAGAGTAATTGTTAATTAAGAGACCTAAACGATGAGACCCAGCGAATTAGGTCAGTGAATATGCCCCTTCCAGCTCTAGTTTTAGGTTGTGTAAATTACTTCAAGCGAGGTCGTTTTCAGAGTTTCCTGCAGTTGCCAGTGGGGCCATATAACGGACGGGAGAAACACCGCCAAGAAATATCCAACAATTTAGATCCAGTCTAGCACTGGGTCAACATACGGCAAAAGAAAATTAAAGTCAACAAATGCAAAGTAATGTTCATCGCCACATGATCCTTGGAACCCCTGCTAAGCCTAATTTATATAAATGGCTTCGAGAAGCTGACTACAAACTGGTTAAGCCTGCTGACAACACAAAATTGGGGAAGTGGACATGGAGAGGAAAGAAAAAAAAGCAAGCAAAGAAATTCTACAGGGTCCCTAGCTTTGCTGGGTAATTTGGACAAGGTGCAGCAAATAGCTCTTAATGTTGACAAATGCAAAAGCAATACGATTTATTTACAAGATCTCAGGACAAAATGGGAATTGCCTTGAACTTCAGCAAGGAGAGGCTAAAATGGTTACAGCAGAAAGTCAGCAGACTTTTTTGCACAAAAGGCAGGTGGCACAGCTATGTAATTCATTGTTCAGCTAAGAAAGAAGTCAAAGTGAACAAGAAGAAAAAATGCAACAATATTCTGGTTGCTTAAAGATAACCCCCCAAAAAGGATCAAAATGGACCTGTGCCTATTATTGCATCTTTACAGCAAAGTCTTTACCTGGCAAAAACACCTGCATAGCTAACACTCTGCTAAGCCTGAGCATAGGCAGGATGTTGATATAAGTGATTGCAGTAAATTTTGTGTGAGCCAGAGAGATGGAAAGGGGCTACAGTTAATTCTGGGCTAGTTCTAAGGTACTTCTGGTAAGGGCTGCTTTCTAGGTCAATTAGAAATTTCAGTCCTATGTTAAACTAGCAATCCTAGAGCACAAAAATGACAAAAAACTAAGGCTTAGAGACAAGGTGGTTTTGTCATTATCTCAAGATTGATTTCAGTCATACCCAAATGTGTTGCAAGGATGAATTTTCCAAACAACCAGGACTTGAAAGCTGTCAGGAGATGAGACAGTGAGAGGACAATTTTGAGGAAGAATGATCACATCAACATAGCCAACTGATCATGCTGCAGCATAGGTCAGGCTACAAATAACAAGCCTAAAATTGAAAAAGGAGCAGAATCAACTTATTTTAAAAACAAAACTTCCCAGACTGTCCTCTATCTTCACAGAAAGCAATAGAAAGTAACCTTTTGGCATACTATTGTTCAATTCAGACATTAAGACCAGACTGCACAGTACTTTGGCAAATACACTACATAGACATGACTGACCTAGATACAGAGAAGTGATACATGCTGTAATAGTGAAATGAGCAGCAGGAAAACCTATAGGACTACTGTAGACTATAAAGAGGATGAGCTCAGAAAGGAACCTAAAAGGGAGGGAATAAAAAATACAACACAGATGACATCACAAGTGCGGTAGTCAAGGAAACATGTTTCATTTTTTCCCCTCAGTTCAGAGCAAGCAATCATAAACCGGACAAAAATAGGAATTCAGAGCCATTCCTATCTTCTTCTCTGAGCTTATACAACTTTCAGAGACAATAAAAAGCCAGGTTTAGTCAGTACAGATTTGGGACCTAACCTTAACAAAGGTTTCATCTTTCAACGTTCAGTTCATAGTAATTTTGCTTCTCACTTCAATGCACATCATATCAGCCCAAGAACACACAAAACACCATCTACATAGTGAGAATGCCTTATCAGCCCCTTTTTGGGGTAGTTTTTCAATCAGCAACTATGTGTTATACTATTATATTAGCTACTCTGGGTTAAATGCTTGCAACTGTAAAGATGTTATGATGATGTAGTTGAACTCCATTTTGAAGCTTCTTATGAATGTCATCTCCTTTAGCATAACAGCCAACTAGGAATTATGTTTCTTACCCTTAACTAAACACCTCTGGGCCACAGAACTTGAACAATGGTACCAGTCTCCCCCTTCAACTGTCAGAGGTTTCTACTCTCCAAAGTTTAGAGAGCAGTTATGATAATTTGCACGGAAGGACATCTCACAGCCACGTAGACCCCCAAAGAGGCATGGAAACATCCCCGTAGAACAATTTAGTCACAAAGCAACAAGCAAGACAACATCAGAAAAAAACACAAACAGGAAAATAATGAATATCAGGCATCATACTCTGCCATTAATTAACCAACATATCTTAACATCCTAATTTAACACTCCTAGGGTAATATAACCAAGTTTATCATAGAGATCCCACTTCTACACAGAACCTTGTCTAAAGTAGATTTCATTCATTTCCAAATGTAAACTCAAAAAAAAGAATATGCTTTGCATTTTGCAAATTCCTCAACTTTTTCTTGACCCAGTGTCACACATTTAGTCACCAGGGCATGTACATTCCTCTACTACAGGGCACAGACAACCTGGAAAATGACCCCACAAAGATGTAGTCCAAGGCTGAGGGGCAATCTGCTCTGTGCCAGGACGTGTGTGGGCAGTGATCATGGTATCAGTTTCACCCACCCTATGGAATTCTGAACCAGAGGAGTAATAATGATGCATTACCTGTGCAGGACTGGAGAAAACACAGTAGATCTGCCCTCCAAGCCTTCCATATGAGGTCAAGATAAGAGTGGTCAAGAAATACTGTTTCTTTAATTATTTATAAATTAATAACTTAAATTAATCTCTTGCCCCTAGCAGGACAAGCTAGTGAAAAAGCATTGTTTTCTGTAATTTCCTTTTAAGCTACGATATCTTTTCACGTTTTTATGTTCCTTAGAGATTCCTCATCTTTGAGTCGTCACGTAAATAGTATTTAGATACTACATTTGGAATCACAAACAGATAAGTGGTTATTAAAGGTAGCTTGATGCATCCTCTGGGTCAGAAAGCTTTTGATGCCCTGATTGCAAAAACTGGGTGAACACTTTAGAATTTTCTCTGCCTTATATCTCCCAGTTTGATTCATCTTTAGTACTATTCAGTAAAACTTTATTGCCACTAAAATCTTTATCAAAGTGCATAGTGCTGCCGGAGGTCAGACCAGCCAAGTCTTGAGCCTCGTATGAATTGTTTTGATGCATAGAAAATCTGTCTTTAACAATTCCAGCCTCTCCTAATAAACTGGCCCATCCCTAAAGAGCATTGACTTTGAAATATAATTAACCTCCATGTATTCCACCTTGTGCTGCAAATAGCACTAGGAAGAAAGAGGTTTTTTTATCTTACTCACTCTTAACTGTTAAATCATGCTTCCTTTTATTACGTTTTTGTGCATTTCATCCTAGTGGGACATGGAAACAAGTTTCAGTAGTTTCATTGCCTGAATTTTCTGCTGCACACCAGCTGTCTGGTGTAGCTACATTCTCTGAACTGGAAAAGAACATTTATTTCCTATTTCTATACTGTCTCTACCACTTTCCTAGGAGGGAAAGATCTTTTCCCTAACACAATTAAAATAAATATAACAAACTATATCTTCCTACTACATTTAGGCATTTTAAAGCCATATTGTGGGGATGTAGTTATAGACCTCCTGGTTTAATTCAGTTTAATATCTTTTCAGCCAAGCTGAAGCTTTGCTGAAGTATATAGCATTCCTATAGGGAGCCCAGCCCAGGCAGGACTAGACCTTGCATGGAGGGCTTGCTCAGGGATTGCTTCCCCATATACACTGGTGAACTGTGGAACTCCTTGCTGCCAAAAATCAAGGACATTAAGAGCTAGACAACATTCAAAGGAGAGGAAATGGTGGAGGCAGAGCATAAAAACATGGTTTAGCCTGCAGACCAGGGGAGAACATCGGGTTCAAGAGAAGACAATGGACAAGAAGCTGCACAGCTCACCAATAGCATATAGGCCTCGGTGACTTTCTCAGGTCACCCTGGCAATTTGCTGTCACAAGAGGAAGGGGAAGGCACCATGGCCAACTGGATACAATCCTGCTGCTGCTTCTGCTGCTTGTTGGAGAGATGGGGAAAGGATGACTTTGCCTGATAGGGACCTTTGGACACACTGCGTGCCCCATGTCAGGTCTCCAGGCCAGCACCCACCAAAATCAGCACTATGCAATCCACTGCAAGCATGTCCACCCTTTGTTTGCAGTTTCAGAGAAAGGCCCTATTTACGTCCAGGTAGGCAAAGACCAGCATAACATGCTCACTGTGCTGTTTCTGTACCTGCAGGCAGTTTGTACTGTTTGTTGCATAGCTGTGACAAGCATTCAATTCACTTTTTCTCCCACATGCACTTTGTGTAATATCTGGACTTAGGATGCCTCCTCTTGTCATTCAAGTTGTCTGCTCCATTGCTCAAAGCTGAGTTTGCTGGAAAAGTGAGAGGCACAAGAGCTGACATTCTCAACTTGCAGAATTTCTTCCATAAAGAAGGGATTTAGTATATTTTTTACCATCTCAGTTTAGATGGAAAGACATGGAGACAGCAGCCACCCACGAGTTAGAAGGAAATGAAGCTTGGTGGAGAAAGTTGGTGAGAGTAGAGCTGTCCCCACAACCATCAGAAACATCTGACCTTCCTCAGGATTACCTTATTGAAAGTATCCTTTTGTTGTTTGCCCAAATGCAGTCATTGCCAACTCTCAAACCCAAAATAATTAAACTCATGACATTTAAAGGAAGGTAGGTGGGAAACAACAGAATAAAAGCACAGCAAAATGCCATTCCATGCAAGCCTTCCAGGAAGTGGTGATGTGGGGCAGCTGCAACCTGACTGGAAAGAAGTGGGATGGGAAAAAGGGCACATGGCTTGTTGAAAAGGACAAAAAGGCTCAAGTTGTCTGCCTTACTCATCTAACCTGTGTGTCTCTCAAGCCGAGAAGCAAAGTGCTGTCCCTGTTGGTTCCTGGTGGGCAGCAATGAAGGGAGGCAGACAAAGTGATATTTCTCTCCCTCTTTCCTTGAGCAGGTGCCAGCAGAAAGCTTTGGCAACTGCCAAGTGTTGTGCTCTGGGAATTTCTGCAGCACAGAGTGTTGGTCTCACTGCCGCAGTTGGATGACACCAGGCTCGTTGGTGACAATGAGCCTTACAAGGAGAAGTGAAGGTGTAAAAACAAGATGAAATCCAAGCTGTGTTCTTTTGCAGGGCAGAAAGCATTTACTGACGTCAAGAGCTGCAGCCCATGCCATTTGAGGTGCGTGTCGTGCCCAAAATGAATTTGAGAGACCACAAATTCACCTGGAAGATCGATTTCATGGCCTGAGAGTCAGAATATTAACTCTGCATTACTCAACTCTGAAACAGCCCCTCTTTTTACATTTGTGCTATCCTTCTCCACCAAAGCCATGCTATCTTTCTCTGCCAAGGCAGGAATTGCTGTGTGTCACCCCCTCACAGATCACCAGCGTCCAAGAGGCACTAGAAAGGCAATTAGCAATGACAAGATTAGGGAGCTTTGAAGCATGGCACGGTGAGTCTGGGGAGGCAAGAGGGCTTGCAGGGCTGGGCTCACCCATGTGGGACTGTTGTGCCAGTTGTAAGGTCTCACAACAGATGGGGCAACACCTGATTTTTATTTCCAAAGAAAGAAGCAAGTGGAAAGAAGGATTGCTTTCTATTGAAGAGAATAAAAGCAATGCTAATTAAACACTGTGCCTGCCTCTCTGCTTTGGCTCAATGTGTTGATCCAAAAGCTACATATACATGACTGTGGGACAGATTTCATCTTTGATGTCTCTTTGATGATTTCAATAGAAACACAACAGGTGATGCTGGAGGAAATTGGCCAAGAAACTTCAACAAACTTGCACCCAAGATGCCAAAGAACCCCAGCGTACAGTCAGTTCTTCATCATTCTCCCAGTGAATATAGCAGGTCTCCCTTTGAGTGACACCAAGATTGATTCCCTGCCCTGCTCAACGTCTGTTGTCTTGACCCAGCTCTCTACACAGCATCTGGTGCAGTTGACAAAGAGGGACAAACAAAATACATCCTGTGTGACCTGTGCTTTATCCAACTCACCCAGTTACCCTTATTTTCAGTCCAGTTCAAACTTTACGCTCCCTAGAGCAAAGTAAGAGGCAATCAGTTTGCTCAAACAAAAAGACCCAAGCAACAAAGCAGATCGAGAGCAGACAGGGAGCTTTTAGACAAGGGAAAGCCTTTCCTGCCCCCTTCTTCCTTTAGCCTCCTGAAACACACTGCAATCAAACACAGATTACACAGTGACTAGGGGATGGGCAAGAACAGTGTCATTTGCAAAGAGACAGACATAGGGCATCCAGAGATCTGGGAGACAGAATCCCACCAGGAGCTGGTGCTTGGCACCTCTGTTTGCCCTGCAGCATTTTCTGAAGCATGGAGGTGCTTGCAAACTGGCTCCCACTGTTCCTGCGCCACAGCTCAGTTCTTCCAGGACTACGGGGAGGTGATTGGATTCCTGCACTGCCTTCCTCCAGCACTCCCCCTCCACAGCTCATTGTCTGTTGATGTGCCCAGAGTGGGTTTCCAGCTCCTGACAGGGTTAATTGGCAGGCCCAGCAGGGGAAATAAAATGTTTCATCTCTGCGGTTGCTTTTCCTGTCCTTGTTTGCTCATGAGGCTGTGGGAAAGTGCTGGCTCCTGAAGGGTTACAGAGCAAGCACAGCAGGTAGCCAGCTGCTCTAGGTCTTTACCATTTATTCCTGGCTTCTATTTGTGCCCCTTCACACTGCTCAGGTGGATTTGGCAGACACAAGTTCCTCAAAACCCAGGGCCACAGGGAGCAGGGGGAACAGGTCAGGGCTGGGGGGAGGAGCAGGGCAGGGCGGGGACAAGCCACCAGACACAGCCCTGGGCACTGAGAGCCATTCTGCACCCAGCAGCAGGGACTTCTGTAGCCCTTTAGCTCTCCCTCTGAGGCTGGCCTTCAGCAGATACATAAGCCCACTCCCAGCCTCTTCTCTGAAAGCACTCTCATTCCTCTTCCATTTTCATCTAAGTTTCCAATGAAGATTTATTACTCTGAGTGATTACGCTGTCAGCTAAATGAGCAGGGAATAGGAATATCCTTTCTTCTTGCATTCCAGCCACTGGTCCGTTTGGCTCTCAGCAAAAAGAGCAGATTTAGCATGATTTTAGGTCCTTTTTCTTACAGGCATTATTTATTTTCAAGCTGACAGCATGTGGGAAAACCCATCAAGAATCAGGACCCTGGGGCATGAAGCTGGGTTATTATTCACCTATTTAAAACCTTGAAGGAATGGGGTGGTCAGTTAAGTGTAAGTCATGTAAAACTCAAAGGTAAGACTCCCTAACAGCACTGAAAACTGGTCAGATGTGGCATGAGAAGCAGCCATGAACAGACAAAGGGGGCTTTGAGGAGACAGAAATGTAAAAGCAGAAGCCAGCAATACGTTTTATGTAGTTCCCATCCTATACTCAGAAAACAGGAATGACAGTCATCAAGGAGATGAAGCATGCACAGATCTGGAAAGGGATTTTACCCAGTATCTATGAGATCACGATTTGTTTTTGAAGATTGTTGTCGTTTGGCTTGGGGGTTTTTTTAGTTTTGTTTTTTTGGGTTTTTTTTAAGATGAGTGTCTTTGGTTTTAGTTTTTATTTCCTTGTAATAAGAATATTCCCCTATCATATGAGAATGCAACTACAGCAGTAACTCTTTGCTATACCTGAATGACAAGGACACAAACCCAAATGTAAATACAAGGAGTACCCAACTAGTCTGATTTTGGTGCCCACCTGTGAGAAAAGCAAGTAACAAACAGATTGCACCAAAAAAAAACACCCCTCACGCTGGATTTCTGACATAACTGGTTAGATTATTAAAATGGTAATCAGTAAAAAGGGCAATTTCAATCAATCAACTTCATCTCCTAAGGAGAAGCCACAGGAGGGAGAGTGAAGGAGTCAGGAGATCTGGTTGTGCAGATTTAGGCAAATCACTTCGCTCTGTATGCCTGTTCCATTTTCCTTTTATCTCACTAGACTGTGTCCTAGCACTGTGTCATCGTCTAGACAACGCCATTTCTCCTGTCCTGCATTTTTATCCAAGAAAAAAAATAGTAGAGGAAAGGGCAGGCTCCGAGCCTGCCAGTTCTTTACAGAGACACAAACGGATTCAGATCACCACACCAGTAAATACCCAGCAAACTCTCTGGCAAAATGTTCCTTTTTTCCTTCTTTATGTTGGTCCAACAGAGAACGACAACCTGCTATTCTGTGAGCCCAAACACAGCACCCAGCTCAGGGAAGCTGAAGGCTCAGCCCTGCTGATGCACTGAGTGTGTCAGCACAACACCACTTCTGCTCTCAGTTTGCTTTGACAAAATCCACGAAATTGCACAGAAACGCAACGCTAAAAAAAACCTGTTTCGATGGCAAAGCTGAAAGCCTGATAATGGGGACACAGGGAGGGGGAGATGGTGTGACCAACCCGAGGCCAGGCGAGGGTACAACAATGGAGTTCACAGCCGAGCGCAGGTATCGTGACATGAAGAGCGACCCCTTAACCTCAAATCAAACATAAGGTCCCAAAAGGCCCTCAGTCAAAAGAGGACTGAAGCATCCTACCAAGGTCACTGCAAACAAAGCTCACAGGAAAAATACAGCTTTTTGAGAGACTGGTTATGGCAGCAAGGTCTGAGGTTTGCCTGGCTCCCCTCAGGCCCCTCACCCGGCTGCAGACAGAGCCAGTGGGATGGGATTCCCAAACTGCCTGCGCTGCAGAGCACACTGGGGAAATAAATGAATCATACAGAAACAATGTCCCTTTGGGTTCTTCCCTTTCTCCCCATATTATTGTGTCACTGTGCATGTCACCTTGTAATACTGGGTTATTTATCATCACTGAGTGCCTAGATTGGCCCCGCTAGAGAAAAATCAAAGAAAGCAGCAGGGGCTGAGGTTTGATGAGAAGGAAACAAATTCTTCCCTTCAATAGCATGTGAACTTCTGTGCTACCCCATGCACACCCACACACACATTCCCAGGCTGCTCCTTTTCCCCTGCCGGCAGCTCCTTTCAGCCTCACGCATCCCCGCTCTTCTCCCTTTTCTCTGCTCAGATTCAGCGCCTCATTTCTATGGATTTCTGTGTCAGCTCCCACAAGGATATTCACTGGAATGGACACATTTACAGGATGACTAACGTTCTGAAAGCAGGTGGTGCTATTATAGTCATACAAAAGGCACCTATTTTTGGTGCCTTGTGCTGTCATCCTGTTAGGCTATACTTTGCTTTGCCTTGTTATTGTACCAACTTCTCAGCACCATTACTCTGCGCTGCTCCAGTTCCAGGTCTGTCTGCAGAGGCCTGATAGAGGGGCATCTTTGTTTGCTGCAGTGGTGGCTTGAAGCTCCCACACACAAAGAGGCCTGACAGTTACTCTCACTGTCATAGTTAATTTCTTTCATGAATTTTGAGAACGTACTTAAGAAAAAGAGAAGAAAAAGTTCTGGTATATATGCATATCTAATGTATGCATGCACTCAGACATATAAATTTTCCTATGCAGAGCAGCAGCCTTAAAGTGAAAGGTTAGAAGACAACTATGCTCTCTTTATTCTTATATCATATTTCAGATAATCACTTTGAAATTCAGAAGGTAAATTTTATACAGTATCTATGTTCTTCAGTTATACCTGTTCACATTAACTACTTCAAAATCTCAGCTTGCATTGGCTGAAAACTTTTAGTTTCTCATATCTTGGTTCTTGGCATGTGGTCTTACCTGTTCCTGCACTCCTGGGCTTGGGGCAAGGGTGTTGTACTTATCCACAGCCACAGACAATCTCTGTCTAAATTCTGTCTGAGCACTCAGGACTGAGAAGGAATGTAAGATGAAACAGGCACAGAGTTTAAATAAAACCACATTATTAGAAGTCATGTTTCCTGAACTTCAGCCCCGAGATCTTATTAAACTAACAGTGAAGTGACTAAGAAGAAACATTGTCAGCATGTGACAGTTTAAAAGTGCATATAACAGAGAAGGGACCACTGCAGGAAGATCCTCAGGCAGATCAAACCCACCAGAATCTCCGATGTCCTTTTCACCTTGAAGGGAGTAGCTGGATTTTCACTTTCAGTTTGGCATTTTGTAAAACCTGGCAATCTTAACTCCAACTCCCTTTACTCCCCATAAAGGCAGCGGAGGGCAGTACAAATTGTATGTGCGCTTGCTAAAGTGGTTTATGCCAATCCAGCTCGCGTGTGAGGGATTTGCATTCAGAGAGCCTACAATAAGTACAGAATTATTAATACAGTGTTGTACTTGATAGCTGAGACACTGTTTGTAACCAGGGGAAAAAACCACTACCCTTCTGCTGTAAAGGATCTAAATGGGAATCAGGCTCAGTCTCGTCTCATAGCGTAAATGCCCTGACCTGCTGTTCCCTCCTTTGTAACACAAATTCAGCTATAATCAATTATGGCTTGAAATGTTTCTTAAACATAGAGAAAAATCCAAAGAACATGCAAAGACCTCTGATGGGAACTGATGTGATAAAGCAGTGCAGGAAACTCCTTTTTCTTAAGGCTGATTTTAAATCCCTCTGCAGACAGATGCAGTTGCTGCGCTGTGTACTCTTAACCTTGAATTGACATTAACAAGTGTATCCGAACTTCGCTTTTCCAACCAGGATGGGAAGTTCTCTGACGGCAGCTGCACATTCGCCTCTCCCCTCATTTCATCACCAACCATTTCTTCGTAATCGATAGAGGTCAAATCTACATCCCACTGGGATCCATGGTGAAAACTATTGACATCAACAGGTCAAGAATAGCCAAGAGATGATTTATACAACAGAGAACATGAGAGGAAAAAGGCCACCCCAATCTCAGCTGGTGTAAATCAAGATAGCTACAGCTTTACAACAGATAAAGATAAGGCGGGGGGCGGAAGAAAAAAGACAATAAAAGTGTCTTTATTCAATGAGCTCAGATGCAAACACAATCTTCTCACAGCACTGTGCCATAGGAAAGCTTGGACCTGGCCAGGCTGGTACAATAGTGATGCTCCCTCCGTATCCTCCAACATCTACCGCTGCCAGGACAGTCCAGATATAGAGGGAAAGCGAAGGGAGGAAAAATCCCCTGCTTTGTTCCTGATTTCAGCAACCACCAGAAAAACATCCACTGCTCCTCAGTCGGCTGCCATGGAGGAACGGCACTGTCGGAGCCAGAAGAGGGCACTTGAGCTACAGCAAGCGGGAGCCGCGCTGTCGCTATTGGCCCGGGCGGGGAGGGGGGAACTGCTCCGGGAGCATCAGCCCTGCCCTGCGAAACAGCTACAGGGAGGTGCGAAGAGGCATCAGGACACCGGGCGGCCGCTCTGCTCCCGAGAGCTGACACCGGGTGCTCACCCTCGCTGGTTCTGCTGCCTTGGGCTTGCACGAGTCCCCCTTGTCAGCAAAGAGCTAGAGCTCCTGAATCGCACAGGTCCCTAACGTGTGTTCCTCCACCAATATCGATCATGTGCCAGCTGAAATTCTCTCTGTGATGAAGCGTTTTACAGTTGCTCCTCCATACAGACCCTCTGGTGTGCAGTAGCATTTACACTCGTTCCAGCCTTGCCCCCAGGAGAGGCATTAGTTGAGTCCCCTTCCTTTACTCCCGTCAAACTTGCCCAAATTTAATGCTGCCAACAACTCTCGCGGGTTGAAACAAACAAACAAAAAGGCTCAGAAGTTTTGGGGTGAACGTGTGTGAAACACACAGACACCCACTGTCCAGCAAAAGACCCTAAACACGAGACTGCCTGCATTTCCCAACTGTATCATCTGATTCAAAAGTAGCCTGGTCTCTCTACAAACCTTATTCATTGAAGCACATAAACTGGTCTCACCCCTCCAGGCACAATGCAATCAGTCATGCTACATCTCCTTAGAAAAATCCTGACAGCATAAATTTTGTAGAGTATGCAAAAACCTGAATTATAGTCAAGAAAGTCCAGAAGAGATGAAGAAAAACTGAATGATACAGCAAGTATGAGACTTTAGGTCTTGCTTTGGAAGGTTTGTTTCTTTTCAATTCCCTATGATGAATCTGAAGCCACTTTCTTGTTTGACATAGGCGAGCACAAAGTAATAGCTAATGTATCTGAACCAGTCCATAAACTCCCACTGCATCCATCTAGACCATCTAATTCTAAATGGCTGCCTCAGAGTGGTGAGTCCTCCGTTTCCATCCCCAAAGTTTCCAGACACATAAATAAACCAAGCACGGATAAATCAGGTCTGAAGGTCTGTTTCTCAGATACATCTGGCAGCTGCCTCAGTTTATTGGCAGTTCATTTATCATCTCAAGAAAAATATTGATAGTTCTAGAGACACGGGCCCTTTTCTGTGTCCTGTCTGAAGGAAAGCTGTCCTTCTGGGCAGGCTTTGGAAAGAAAGTCAATGCAACAAATTCTACTTGGCAGAAACGTGAGGGATACAGTGCAAAGAGGAATCATTAAGTAAGGAAGAAGGAACACTAGGATGATAACCTGTTGGCCCAGAAATAGCCCAGTCTCAAATTTTCACAGTATCACAGCAAAGATATGCGATTGTCAGACTGCTAACAGGTGCAGTCATGGCCATCATCTCAGGTGGAGGTATTACTGCTACATAGGAAGAGACAAGGAGCCTGAAGCTGTATTCTGCCAACAGAACCATTCATTTATGAGACCTTGAAGAAATCCGTAGAAACTTCACAACGAAAAGGCTTGAAAACAGGAAGTTTTGAAGTACTGTAACCTCTCTTCCCTTGGGCTTGCAGAATCATGCAGTTCTCACCACACCCAGGAGTTAGCAGTCCAGCTGCCTCTCCTCTAGAAAGGTACTGGGAAGACAAATGGATCCTCCAAACCATTTCCATGCCCTACCTAGATTAAACCAGCTACATTCCACTTGAACAGCCTCTTTAAGGGTTTATTGAAAGGAAGCATAAGATCTATCATGTATTGATGTGGTGGGAAAAGATCTCACTTTGTACATGTCCCCTGACATTGCTCCAGCCAAATGTCTGTAGGAACCAATTCAATGTAAGAGTTATATGCTTATTCTTTTATTAAATTCTTCCAGGCATCTTATTTTGGCCTCTGACAGAGACAAGACACTGCAGAGGACTGGTTTTGATCTGAAATGATTTGGCTGTTCTGTTCTTAAGAGCTGAGACATGAGATCCTGCTCTTATCAAAACACAGAGGTTTCTAAACACTAGATCAAAGTTGCAGGTTATCTTTATTTTTTGCCTGAGACATGTTCAGGCTTTGTTGATCTGAACTGTGGACAAAGGTTCACCTCTAGGTGACAGGAAACACAGCTGGCTTGGGGTGGGCATGTATTTGCCTTGGCTTGAATGGGTATTCACTTCACCCGTGAGCTGCACCTGCCAGGTTTCTGCCTCTTTCAGCCATGATTTGATGGGGTAGATGAAATCTGCTTTTCAGAATGCCATGAAATACGTTTGTTAAGGTTTGCAGAGATATTAGGGGTAAAAGTATATGGGAGAAAAGGAAAGTGAAGCAGTCTCAGCTCACCAGGAACATGCTCAGAAAGAAAAGGAGATGTTGGACCTGTTTCCTGTGACTTTCATGCTTACTCTTCTCCTCTGGTTTCTAACAATAGAGATGCAGCTGTCCCTACTGGAGAGATTAATTTTGGTCCCTCTGCTCATTCAGCCAGCTATTTTTCACAAAACTCATAGGAATGTAATATTGCTGAGACCTTTATCACTGTCAAATTCAGTTGCAATTGGTCAAGCAGCTGAGAAAGACAGACACACAGACAGAAAGAAGCTGTTTCTTTGCCGTTTCCTAAAAAACATCTCTGATGCCCTTTCAGAATGTGGGTATTTGGGACTAAAGAGTCAGTAGTTAAAAAATAACTTCTGCTCCCACCCTAGAATTCCCTTTAATTACCAATAAATTATGCTGAGGTTTTAGGTAGCAAAATATAAAAGAAAAAAGGAATAGTTTAAGTGAACGACAGCAAAGAGTGAAAAAAAAGCTGAGACTGGGTGTGTCTGATTAATCAAACAACTCCTGCAAAAGTTCGATGAGTTGACAGAAAGGCAAAGTGTGGAGCTAACAACCCAAACTGCAGAAGGATAGTGAAGGATACAGAGGCAGGCACAGGGGAGAAAACCCACCCAGAAGTGAAGAGATACAGAAAAGAGGGAAAAGAAGACAAACACAGAGACACAATCACCACTACAGGCTGGCAGAAAAGCAGACACCTATCCCAGAGTCACTGCAAATTTGCTGTTTATTGCTTTTCGAAAAAGGCTTCATTCTGAATGGCTTTTTTCTCTGCATTCCCATTGACATTTGGAAAAGCTTCTAAAGCACAGCACCGGCTAAAGCCCTTTTCTAACCTAAGTCTTCAACCCACAAACATTACTCTTTAGTTACAATAACCACTCCTCTCAGACATTTCCAACAAATTGTTAATATCTTTCAAGCCCTGCTCTCCATTGCCTTTCAGATTAGCTTTGCCCTTTCCTTTACGCTTAAGTTTAGCAAGTGTTACTAATAGGAATTTAACATTTACCAAAGAATTATTTTAACTATGGATCTAATAGCATTTGTATGGTGTTCTGAGCACTCAAGGGCCTCACAATCAGTTTTATATGCTTAGTTTTGTATAAGTTGCTTCTAAGTCAAAGAAAAAATACAAGTTTATGGAAAAGCAAGTTCGTAAGAGAGGTGTTCAAACCCTTGAAAGCCAGTTCCAAGAGGATGGTAGCAGTGTCTGGAGGGAGCTTCCCCTGCTGTTCATGTTAGCCACAACTCTGCAATCACTCATGTAATCAACTTCACCTTCCAGCCATTCAGCAAAACCATCACTTGTGCCTCGTCTGAGTTAGTTTTTCCAGTGTACAAAAGGAATACTAATAGAAAAAATGTAACAATTTTTATTGTTAACTGGCAAATTCTATTATTTTTTTACTACAACCATCAAACCCCTCTTCAATTAGAGAATTTTGTGCTTGCAGGCCAAGAGTCACTGACAGCTTGAATGGAAAGCACAGATGATAATTTCAGACAGGAAAACACGGAATGTTTGGTGCCAGCTAGTATGCAGTGCCTCATTTTTATAGATCTGGATATGCACCCTGCTTACATTCTGATCCCACAACCAGTATCTGTTCTCTTCCATGTACCTTAGGATCCCTGGGAAAGAAACCTGTGTACACAAGAGGAAGGAAATTAATCTGCACCCTCATGGGGACCAGCACAACACAACTCTAGAGCAAACCATGGTGCTCAGTCCCACTTGTGCCTTAAAATCTGATAGGACCAGCAGGTTTTCAGTACTTCTGATGCCTCATTCCCCTCAATATTAGATCCTTAATTTACAATCTTCCTTTTACTTCGGGTTAAAACAGGCCCCTGGGTTTGACTTGCTCTCCCTCCTTCCCCACAGAAAGCCATGCAGGCAGCATACAAAGCACTTGGGCACACAGAAATGAACCAGTTCCTTGAGATCACTCTTTCTCCAGCAACTAATTGGAAGCTCGTGTTCTCAGTTATAGGCATAGTATTTAATGCCTGTCTTCTAGACAAAAGGTAACTGGAATCATATGGTTAAATCCCCAAGAATAATTTTGAAGGTACTTTCCAAGACTAACCTAACTTTAAGGAAAAAAAAAAGAAAAAATTTCTTTCAAAGAAAAACCCCACCTTTGTAATAACACTTTGCACTTCTATAGCATCTTTCATCTGAGGCTTTCAAAGCACTTTAAGATATAGATCCTAAGAAATCCATTACAAAAATTATACATATTTCTAAGTTGACTGCAGTCACTTGCCTTGATTTCCATTTCTTTCCTGAAACTCACAGATCATGTTTGCATAGATTGAGGCAGACAACTAGATAAACAGCTCTATATATAAATATAAACTCTTGCCCACAAACACCCTCTCTTACAGTAAAGCAGTATTTTTCTAGAGCATTGTCCAGTCTATTGAATCCTGTGAGGGAGAGAGGTGTGCATACTGCAACACCATGTACTTTCATTCCAGTGCACTTCATTAAACAGACTCACTTTTTCTTAATTTTCTTTGAGCAGGTCCCACTGTACATACCCAATATGAACAAACACATAGATTCCTTCTGGGTATGAGCCAACAGCTGCAACACTGGAAAATATCAGCTTCTTATATCATTAACTGAGTTTCCATGGTGCCCTGGGGCAGAGATATTGATGCTTGACAGCATTATCACTATAAAGTAACTTTACAACTCTATAATTTAACTCTATGCTTCCAGTAATATTAAGAGCATTTGAAATTGTGGCTGTAAACCTTGACACTTTCACACAGACTAGGGAGCTGAAGGAGGATTTTTTTTCCTTTCCTCCAAGACAGCCCTAAACATTGTACTAAGAAATAACCAAATAATAGAGAGAAGATGTGCAAGGAGGTCACTATTAGGAAAATCTGCAGGATTAGGATTCATGCCACTTTTTGCAACACACAGAAAGGATCCTATTTCTTGGGGCTTAGCAGAAGAAGGATGGACATGTAGACCTCTGGAGGTCTTTTCCTGAGTATGTGCCTGATTTACTTTGAAATCATCTTGGCAACAAGCTCTAGCTCAAGTTCAAACATAAACTACACTGGATAACCTCTGCAGAACTCCCTCAGCTTTATCAGCACAGCCTTTTATACCTCACTGGCTTTTACTAGTAATATTGCCTTTACTGGGTGGGAATGAAGCTGTAAGGGCCATAATCTGGCTCATGAGGATCTTCTCCTAAGGATATCACTGGCAGAGCAAGGAGGATCAGGACAGGCAGTTGCCAAAAAAAGAAATGTAAAAAAGCCCAAAATAACCAAGTACATTTGCTCTAGGGGACTGCCAGGTCCATGAAGCTCTAAAAGTTATAGATGCTTTTACTAGAATTGTAGTTTGCATACAGATTTCTTTTCCCCAGGACAGGCATTTACTGAGATCCAAGTACTCTTTAAAAGGAATCTGGCTGTAAGCAAATGACTATTCTCTCTAGGGGATTTAACTTCTCAAGTCCCTAGTCAAGCAGCAGACAGATACTCTACTTGAAGTTAAGAATAAGAATGAACCCAGTGGTCTCAACTCTGTCAAGAGTCCAAGATGAGAGGTCCTGTTGGGCATCTGAAGAGTCTTCAGTCAATCCAAGCTTTCATTCTGTAGCTGCAGACACAGAAATACATCTTGATGCCCACAAACAGGACAGAGGGTTCAGCAGTGCAACTACACCCCATTCAAGGGATGTAAGCTTCCAATTCAACACATTCAGAGACATGGAAAATGCCGAGTGAGTTGATTCAGCTATACCTTTCTTAAGTATTGAGATGATCTCTCAGCTGTTTCTAATGTGAAAAGACCTACCTTGGGATAATATTAGTAATGTCTCTTCTGTATTCTTCACCCATGGTTTCCACAATGGATTGATTTTTTCCTCATTTGTTTTTTTTAAAAAAAGAGCTTAATTTAATTCATTCTCTATATCGAGACTATTAAATCAAAGAGGTGATGTGCTTAGAAAAGTTGTAAAAAGGAGAATTATTCTACCAAACCCTTGGTCCAGGCTTCCAGTCTCCTGCTCCACTCAGAAGTGATTTCAATCAGTAAAGCCCGACAAAGAGGTAACTCAAGGCCCTTTGGATGGGTGCCTTCTGCACCCTAAGGAAGCTTGCAATTAAGATTAAAAGACAAACATATGCTGACAATTGTGGTGCCCACCTATCTTGATAATTATTCTCCCCTTCAGCTACAATCATACCAGTACTTGCCAGGTCTCCATCATTTCCATCTTCCCACATCATGGCTAGACTTTGGGAGAGTAAAACCTTTTATTCTCTGTTATGAGCTGCCTGCTTTGCTCCAAGAGTCTGGTTCAAACACTCAAATATAGGAATCCAATAGATTTTAAAGCTGTTGATGTGGGAGTCCTTTACTGCCTGCTCTCAGGTCAGGCTGTGATGGCTGCTGCTCACAGCTGTAGTGGGAAGCAATTCCAGGTGTACTGTCAGAGCAGTGCTCATTCCTACAGCTGGGAATTCATCCTTCCTCTCCCACTTTTATCCTTTGTTCTCTGCCCAGTTATGAGGCTGGTGTATATCGAGACAGTTCAGCAGCTGAGCTGCTGCTGGTGCGTGTTATAGAGCAGTTTACAAGCCTTGTGTCATAAGCCCTTTAAATTCCTAGTAAAACATGGAATTTAATGGAAGCATATCAGCTCATTTTAAAGCTTCTTCACCTGGTGCTGAGCTAACTGTTGCTGTGCTGCCTTTTTAATCAGTTACCACCAAATGTGTGCATGTGTGAGAAGGGTTTTAAACATTTCTGTGTCCACTTCCAGGCAAGTAACCGACAAGCCTACAATCCTCTTATTATGCCTTCGAAACAGAGTCCATTCACTGTTATCTGCAGCACACGTTATCGTAGGCTATTCTGCAGAACCAGGCTTATAGAACACATCCCTAATGTTTCTCATACCCCACGTACATATCAGTTAGACACAGACCTACCAGGCACACACATATACCTCGGAAGGAATATATTGCAGGACGTTTAGGAAGCTACACCTGATGCGGTGCTTTGCTTGCCAGGAGAAGATACAAGAGACACTCCAGCAGTAACCATTACTGATATCCTGCTAATCAAGGCCTGGGACATTCATGCAGCCAGAAATTCAACCCCCTGCCTGATGCAGTTATCCTGCCATAAATGCCTCAAACATATACCCACTGCACAGACCGAAGGACGATCCCTCCCCCTCCTGGATGTTATTTAAATAGTGCAGCCTCAGTGGCAAATTTGGTTTTATAGAGCATGTCACATGTTATCATCTAAATTCTGAAATAATTAATTTAGAATACCTTCAGTCACATTAACGGAAGTGATTTAAAACTGATTTCTACTTTTAATGATACCTTCCCATCCTTTAAAAAAATTTTCTTACTTTTCATTTTGAAAACAGTTACATACTGTCCACACTAACAATGTCAGAATCCAGACACTTCCCAGACTGGAAGTCTGTCTCCCATTTTCATGCATGTAAGGTATCCACTTATCTCAGAAATTACACAGTATGTTTCCATCACACAAGTCTGAACAAAATGCATGACCTTAACCAGTGTAGAAATACGTCTATCGCAGTCTCACACAGAGGTTTGTATGGATCATGGAGTTAGCATGTAAAGCCTGAAGACCATGAAGAGAGGTAAAAAACCCACAAAAACCCCTAATCCACTCATATAATGGCATGAAAGTGTGTAGTACTGTGATCTTATCTGCCATAAATGCTGTCAAGAAAAGAAGCTGACAAGTATAATTACATGCCACCAATGCAAACACGGGACTATTCAGAGTTTGTTCATTTTTCTCACCTGTCAACAAGAACAACATTGGGTAAATTTAATATTTTTGTAGAACCTGGAGAATCTAATTTGCTTCATTCTATAAAAGGGGCCAGTATGACTAATGGGGTGTGATCTGCTTTGTAGTCTTTTTTCAAGGCCATGGGTCCCCTGAATTTGAGGCTAAATATCAGTCTGCATTTAATCCAACATTAGAAGCTTTGCACAATCCTAGCCTCCCTCATCCGTTTTCAATTAAAAAGAAAACAAACAAACAAACAAGCCTACACAATCCAACGACATCACATTGGGATAAACAAAGTCCTAAGAAATATATCTTTGAAGGCAAATTTCCATAACATTTGCCCTATCAGTTCACAGTTCTTGGGCTCACTGTTTTTAGTTGCTTGACTTGCTGCCTGCATGTAGCTGGATAGTTAATAGAAGCATCCCTGTCCTTGGAGGCCAATATGAACTGACTGCCTGTGTCTTTGGTTCAGGTCCATTAAAAAATGTGAGCATTAATTAATCACTGAGTTACAAATAGCTTGGAAGGGCTGCTCAGGCTAAATTGGAACGTTCTGCAATTGTTTTACTTTTGGTCATAGGCACTTTGGTGATGTGAAACGTCCTCTCCTGCCAGGATAGGATGGGCATAAATCCACTGGCTACTCCTGTGCTGGATCAGACCAGCTGAGAGACTGTTTCAAGCAGCTCCATTTCCTTCTCTAACTAGGAAACTGCACATATGAGGAAGAGCTGTCATAGGCAGCACTCTGGATAGAATTCCTCCATTGAAAAGGAAATAATAAAACCTATCAGGGCAAAATGCCAGTGGAGCACAATCCATGGGCAAAGAGTCTCCCCTGCTTGCTGTCTGGCAGGCCAGTTCCAGCTAGGTGAAATCATAACTGTGGAAACCAAGCTGCTGCTGGAGCTTTCCATAGGTGGCCTTCAAAAATCTTTATGGAAAAGGGAACTAAGCCAGCATGACCTACAAGTCATGAAGAAAAGCATATCCAAGGGAATCATGATCTGATTTGCATAGGGGCTCTTTCCATTCCTCAGTGTAAAAATTGTTCTTGATACATAAGGAAGATAAATAAGCAGCTGTTAGTAAAACGAGCACTAAGTGAGGAAGAAAACAAAAGGTGAAACTAAGGCACAGATTCTTGAAACACCAAAATACCAACTTAAGAAAATAAATGCCTAAACCTAACAGTAATGACAATTTTTTTCCTCAGTGGTAGGAGGAACTACATATGTGTATGTTGCAAGGAGCTATTCCTTGGAAACAGTTAACCTCACTTCTATTCCAAATTCCCAAAGCTGATAAGTCACTTCAATATATTCCTTCCCCCAGATTTCACTTTCAGGGGAGAAGTCAAACCAGAAAACTCCAAATAAGTAGCAATTGCTTTCCCTGCTCCCTATTTTTCACTCTTATTCCCACACTGTGTGCTCATATACACGGAAGGTGAAATAGTATCTCATGTGAAAACTTCCCTCTTGCTACCCTGAAGCTTCCCCAGCTTCCAAAATCCAGTGGAGAGGTAAATGGGCACTCATAGTTAATCTTTCTCCCTCTGCACTGTTTCCAAACCTGTGGAAATTTCAAAAGCTGCCAAGATAGAATGACAAAATGAAATGACACACCCAAGCTTGAAGTATGGGCACTGCCTATTTGATTGAGCATGGTGACAAAAAGAAAAAGCAAAACATAAGAGCAGATCATAAGACCAGTCAGACCAATTCTACAAATTGCTGATACATTGAGATAACCAGATGGATATGTGGTTTTTGAGGAATGAGGCATAGCTTCTATTTGAGCCCTCAAAAATGCCAGCAACTTTGTTGGCTTTGTTTTCAGAATTCACTTTCCATTTCTTTGTCAAATGGCATGAAAGAATTGTCCCTGAGGCAGCTGCAGAACCTAATGGATCCTTTAGAGCCTTTTTGCTGCAGTTCAAAGGAGGAGAAGATATTTTAACTCAGTACCAAAGATGCACTTTCAACTTGCTATTAAAACAATAATACAAACTCAGGGATAATGAGAGAATAAGGAGAGAAATGAAGAAAGAAATGGAAGACTGTGGAAGGGAATGGGTCACAGGCTCTCCAGGACTAGTTTCTATAATAAGTGTGCAAGACAATCTCCTACAAGAGGGAAATAGCTTATTTGATCTAATGTCTTTCTCTCCTTAAATTTTCACAGTATGGAGAATCAATATGAGGGGAATTAAAGCACCAGCAGCAGACTCACATTTCCACTTGTGTGTTCCTATCTCAGCAAACTCAGTGAGACAGAAGTATTTACCTTTAAGTGCCCAGATCACGTGTGCTGCAAGAGGAGGACAGATTTCAAAAGGATACATGCTTCTTCTGTGTAGGGCACAGCAGAAGTGGGTCCATCCAATACGTAGCTGTAGAATGAGACTTCCAGAGTGTAGCAGTAGGATCTGTCATTTAACAGCCCCCCAAGGAAACGCCGGCCTGTCCCTGCTTTCACAGCGTCTCTGTTGAACGATGTACTGGACTGAAAGAGGAGAAACACAGGGACATGAAGAGATTTCAGAAATGGAACGACAGAAGGGTTGGGAAGGAGTCTGTCAAAAGAGAAAGCAGCTTCATCCACATTGTCAAATCTCATTTACACTACATGAAACTGCACTATTTACTGATTGTGGCCTGGAGAGGAAGCACAGCTTTGGCACACAGACTACAAATTTGGCACAGACTACTTTGCAACCTTTCACAAAATTAATCTCAGCTCACAAGTAATGTCAGCTTTTCTCCTCCCCTCTTCGATTTTATAAAGCAAGCCTGTCATATGCATGAGTTGAAAGTGAACCTTCCAGATTCCCCACGCTCAGAAGTTAAGCTGCACTATTACTTGGATGTTGGATTCCTTCTTCTCTACTGCATTTCCCATATCATAACCGTTTCCCCCCATCCTTTAACCTGGACTTTCTTAATCAAAGCAGAAATACAGTGGCATTTACATTTTGGTGAAACTTTCTCACCTAAGACATTTGACTGGTTCTTAAATTAGGTCACAGAAATTTCCACTTCACTAAGTTAAATGTTAACAAGGTGTTGCTCTCTGGGTGGAAAAATATACTGCACTATTCTACAGCATTAGCAGCACAGTATAAAAGGCAGTATTTTGTGCTATTACTGAATATCTGGCTTTAAGAACCCTACAGCTTTATGACTATTCATTTGAGGGGTGGAGGGGAGGACTCCAAGTATTTCCATAAATGAGTTTTAGCTCTCCTTTGAAAGAATGACATCTGGAGAACTAAAGGGCAGCTCATCTTCAGGTTGATTGAAGTCTCTGAGCTTGTTCCTACCAACCAGACAGAAAAATGGATTCTGATTTCATTTTGATTTTCAGACTCTATTCACAAACCTCATAACTATTAGACTGAACCAATCTGGGCTCAGCACGAGTTAGTGACAACCACAAAAAAATGATCCAACTCGGATCCATTGTATAAAAGGTCATAATATCTCCTGCTGTAAGAATTTTAAGTTTCTAGTGAAGACTAAAGGACCCTTAACATAGCTCACTGTTCAATCATTGTGCCCATGGTGAATTCTTTAAGCTATCCAGTGTCCTCTTATGGAACTTTAAGTCTGGTATCTTTTCTTGCTAACATAACATTAATATTTATGGAGTCCACCTCTTACCAAAACTGGGGAAAATAAGATTTCCTTTTTATTTAAGGAAATAGATGCAATGGCTCAAAATGTTAAAAATCTCTAGAATGAGAAAATTCCGACTAATACTGAAATGAGCAAGAATTCTTGATGAATAGTGTATGCAAGGAGATACAAAAAGTAGAAATACCTGGGGGGTTATTAACATTCTCAATGGCCTGAAGTATCTCTCATGTTGGAAAAAGAAAGGTTTCCCAGGTTAATTAGAATACGATGTAATTGCATTTCTTATTAGCATTATGTATAGATGTTTCCAAATGCAACTTGTCTTTGTGGTAACATAGCAGTATTTTGCTTTGTTGTAATTTGTACACAGAAAGCATTCTGCTACATAGATATCATAAAATTTCTGCCAAATTACATGACAGAAGCCTTCAAGGTATTCTGAATACCTGTGGACAGGGAGGCAAAGCACTCATATGGAATGTTGGGGAAATTAATTGTTAATTTGGTACATGGAATAATATACTCAAGAAAGTCTACAAGAAAGAATGTTCTGTGGCTTTGTGCAAAAGAATCCTTCAAAAGTCTACTGAGACCCTGAAACTGAGAGAAGATTTGTCTTCTGTTAAATTTCAGAAATGTAAAGGAAGATGATCCTGCTCTGGGGATTGCTTGCTAAGTCAAGTGAACATTGAATTCAGAGGACAGTGGTTCTAGTTCAAACAATATGGTGTGGTGGAACTTTTAATGCATAAAATGCATGACAGCATCAGCTGGATGGAGACAGCTCAAAGTAGGAAGACAATAAATGTGTCAGGACAGGATATTGGGGTTTGTGTACAGAAGCATCACTCACAAGGGGAACGAGTTCATTCTATGGCTGTATTTGGCACAGAGAAAAGAAGGGAAATGTGGAAGAAGTGACTCAAGGAAGACATTAGGGACAGAAGCACTTCAGTGAGTAGGAGACTCAGTTCCTGATACAGAGTATCTATGAAGATTATGTAGTGTCATCAACTATATTTAAAACCAAACTGTACAAGCATCTGCTGAGTACAATTTATGTTTTTCAGATACAGTTTATAGATGAGGTCCTTTTCCTATTTTCCATTATTTTAATCAGACTAGAAGGTTATGAGTAGAATTCCTCATAGATTACTCTTGAGATAAATCTTACATAATATTTTCATCACAGTTCTTGGCGTGATAAAAGAGGACCGAGCCAACAAAATTTGCTGATGACACACTGTGGAATGAATCATCACTATGGAGGAGGTTCTGAACACCACACAAATAAAAAAACAGTGGGATGACTTTGAAGGCTGAAGTGATTGTAGTCAGATGAAACTCAGCCACACAAGTGCCAGGTGATGCACTGAAACACAACAAAACCCAATTTCTGCTATAGGCTGGAACCTCATCCGCTGGAAATGGAGGGAAAGAGAGTCTCATGTGTTACTTCACTGGAGAGATTTTTGCTTTCTGGCAGAACTTGAATCTAGTTATTGGCAAAATTATACTTGCTGTGTTTCAAAAGTGAAGCATAAAGAAGGTTTTGTAAATAGCCAAAGAAAAACTAAATTTGGATTTTTACAGAATTTTAATTTTTTAATCTTTTTTTAAAAAATTTAATGCTATTTGGTAGAATTTGGAGTGGTTTGTTATGCGGATTTTTTCCTGTTTTTGTTGTTTGTTTGTTTTTGTTGTTGTATTTCATTTAATAGAAAAGTTGCAGTTTCAGCTGTGCAAAATTACTTGAAATGGCAATGGCATTAATAAAATCCCAAATTCATTTCTTTGCCAAGTGGTGTTGCATTTCCAGGACTAAAAAGAAGCTGAGCCTTCATTTAGGGGAACAAATACAGATTTTGGAGGTTAACACTGTGTGGAGAAATAAACAGGCAAACTTTGACTCCTCACCACAGCGATTGTGGAGTTTTGCATGCACACTTATTTAATCAAACATTAATCTAGGGGGAAAAAAGGTGTGGGGTGTCAAGAGCGGAGCAAGAACACAGGTAAAGTTCTCTGCAAATGAGCCTCTTGCTTTTCTGGGAGGATCTATTTCCTCAACCCCCTTGCAAAGCTAAACTGAACCCGTCATTGAGCAGATGCACTGAGCAGGCACAGCAGGAGAACAGCTAAACAAATATTTATTTCTGCAAGGCTGATACACATGAAAGTGTCAACAACAGCAGCAGCAAGTACAGTCTGGAGGGGGGGGGACACACCAAAGACTTTGAAGTTCCTGAATTGTGATAAATGTATAAAATCAACAATAATGCATTATTAAAATACACAGATACATTAAAGCTCACAGGACTTTGCTTCCCAGCTGGTGTGAGGAGATTTAGTTAACAAATAGCTATCTACAGGACTAGGAGCTGCCGAGCAATCCAATTTTAAAAGAGCGGAGAGGGAAGGGTGACGGATTCCCCTACTTTGTGGTGGGAAGAAACCCACCAGAAAACCACTCTTGTACTTCCAACACACTTGGGAGCCTCAAAGTGTGCTGACCCTCTCTCTACATCTCGGGCACTAGTAGCAGCTTCCCCAGGCCTTCCTACCAGACTTCATTCCTCCTCCCCGTGTTATGCTGAATTGCTTTGACCAGTTTCCCCATTGGGAATGTACTGCCTGGCTGTTCATTGTCAAAGACATTTGTGAACCAAGTGGATCTTATGCCACTTGGAATATATTCCAAGTGGATCTTATTCCACTTCAAAGATATTGCAGCAAACTAAGATGTGTGTAGGGAAAAAAGAAAAAAAAAGCATGTAAATTCTTTATGGATTGGTTTCTAAGCAGAAAACAATGTTGGCCCTTGGTCAGATCTCTCAATATGCCAGAACTCCTGTCTCCAGGGCAGTGTTGTCTCTTGGCTGGTAAGGACACAGGTCTCTCAGTGAATTCAGCCAGTTTACAAGCTCAACAGCTCAGGCACCTCCCATATGGCTGGGGGTTATTCTTGGTTTCTGAGCACTGCTCCATCTTCCTGCTAACAATTACTGGAACGAATGCTCTGAGCAGTCCACGTGCACAAACTCAGGGCAGGCAGGTTGTTGATTGCCTCTGAATGCCTGTAACATTCCGTCACAAGAGCGGTTCCAAAGCAGGGAGGGAGAACAGCATATTTCTCACACATCTGAGACTGAAATTGCCCAAGTCCACCTTTTGTAGCCCTGATGGACTTGGTTCTATGTGGTGGGAGCTTCACCTGCTGGGATCTCCTCCTCAGTGTATATGTGACTTATCTTGCTTCAGCATCAGAAAACCACAGGTTGCATGAAAGGAAAAATTGGAGGCAAACCCCAGTAAATCTGGATCCAATTTTCAGTGGAAGAAGAGATATCAAAAAGAGCTGAAATGTCAAGCAGCCTGTGTCCAGCTGGTGATGGGTAGTAGCTTCTGTTCTACCTTTTACTGATGCCAAGACAAGGAACTCTTTCATACAGAACTTGCAGGGGAAAGAATCTTTATCATCTTCTGAAATTGTTCAAAATATTAAGAAAAAAAGGAGCCAAGTATGACCGGTGCAAGTCAGACCTTGCGTGCCTCCTGTCATGGGAGCCAGGGTATGGACTACACATCATTTATGAACAACACTAAGGTGTTTCTCCAACACAGCAAGAAACAAAACTACTAGGTACAAAAGACTCAGAAAATCGTGTATCAGACAGAAATCTGGTCATGGGCTTTGACAGACTGCAGAACATGAATTTCTTGTGTGACAAGGTCTGGGGTGGGGGTTCCTAAAATTGAATGGATAGATTTTACCAACTGTTCACATCTACTGCAATACAGTTGGATTATGGACGTGCCCATGGAATGAAGTAGCAAACTGAATATATCTTCAAAAATCTGAGGCCTAATGTGCACATGAATGTTTCCCAGAAGATAATTTCACCTCACAAACAAGTATCCACATGAAACTCAAAATAAAGAGATCTTCCCAGGTGCTAATATATATAGGAGATGTATGTCCAGGAAGGGATTTACAAAAGGATGAAGATGTTCAAGTACGTGTGCAAAAATCAGAGAATCCCCTTAGAAATATTTCCAGTAGAAGAGCAGAGACAACAAAAATCACTAAGAGGGTTCACAACTGGATAATGGTTTCATAATACATATAACACAACTAAAAATATGCTGGGTCACCCTATGCCATTTCCATAGCTTTCTTAAAACTGAGCTTACCTATTTCCAAAAACCCCTACTCCAAAATCAGAAAAACTGCCCAAATTTTGCTCATTCTATAGTTGAGTAATAAATACTCTACCTACTGGGGTAAACTGGGATTATGCACATGAATTTCATGTTCTTCCTTTATCAACACCAGCAACGGCCAAGTGTAATCAGTGCTCCATAACAACCTCACTAGAGCTATCCACTCATGCTGCTCTTATAAATGAAGAACAAGCTTTTTTTTTTTTTTTTTTTTCCAAAGCAGGTCTGACCCCTACAAGCCCTCAGCTCATTGCCCCAGGGTAGGATAAAAAGTGATAATGAAAAAAGTTAGCAGTTAGTGCTCTAGAAAACAGGAACGACACCTTTGTCATCAAGGAAGAATAGACATGCCATTGGGAAATGGACTGGAGCCCAGACAATGTCAAATCCATCTCGGTGAAGAGTTTTACAGTATCAGCTATAACTCGCTCACTCTCCTTTTCTAGAATGCTTTACTGAAGTCTGCAAAAGTTAGAAAGACCATAGAAATGCACTGCCTTTGGAATCTTTGCACAGAAGATTACAAATAGCAATATGACAGACTGTGACTCTTCTGTTTGCCCCTCCACAGGGAGCCATGTCAGGGGGGCAAGAGGCAACTCCCTTTACTGGTATGGATGGAGCTAATTCCTGCTATGAAGTGTCCAGCCGTCACTGCTTTGACCCTGCCATTCTTGCAGCTGGTAGCCCACCAAGCTATCTTAGAGGCAAAGCTGATCTCCTTACTTCTCGGGAAGCATTGAAGAAACTTCTCACTTCAAAAGCCAACTCAGCTCTCCCATCACACCCACCTCTCACCAGCCCCATTAACTCTTTTAATAGACTGGAAAGCATATGTGTTAGTGGGATTTTTTTGCGATAGACTATCAACTCCAAGCCAACTGGGTCTGGAGACTTGGAAATCGTGGCATTTGGGAGGCTGCTATCAGGAAGACTTCTCCCAATTTATTTGACAAATAAGCTGCAGCCAGCATCTAAAATGTAGATGGAATTATTTAAAAAAATAGCAAACAGATGAAAAAGAAAAAAATTCTCAAAGCAGACAGCTGATCTGAAGGAGGTAGCAAGCAAAGAGGAAGGATTCTGGGAGCAGAGATGTGGTGCAATGTGAACAGAGCTCAAAATTACTCCACAATTCATCTCACCTTGCAGCTTTGCCATATTTCTGATGCACAGGAGGAAAAATCTCAAAATCAATTGTGACTGCTGAAAATTGGAAGAGGAGGTTTTGAAAAGTTCAGGATCATTTCAAAGAGGAATCCCATTGCTTGAAGATTTTCCAGTTCCCTTAGGAACAGCTAGATTGGACTGATATTCCTGCGAATAGGGCTCACTCACTCTCACAGACAGCTCTGCAGTTGACAACATCTCCTTTCATAACTTCTGTACCTGGTAGGAAGCACTGAGATGGGCAGCAAAGTTTGGGTTTAACGGGGGGATATTCTCTGGTCTAGAATCTGATTTGCAGAAATTGGAGAAAAGGCATGCAGAGGAAATCTGAAACAGTTTGACCCATTCCAAGAATGTGAGCAAGCCTCAAACTGGAATTTGAACACCAAATAGTCTCAATTCCTAAGAGATTTTCACCATTCTACTGCTTGTCTCTGTTTGCCTTCTTCCTCCTTTCCAGTGGAAAGCAGAGAGAAGTCGCCGTTTCTTAAAAGCAGCATCACACTGCAGGAGTACCATGAACACAACCTGCCTAGTACAACATTCTCAGGCTTTAAGGAGCAATTCTCCTCAAAGAAATAATAGTTTAAAGGTACATTGTCACCACACACTCATCAGCTCCCTAAGGGGCTTCATTATCCCTTTAATGTGCAGTGAAGGAATATAGATCTTTCCCCGTCCCCAAGTGTCTTTCAGTTATGCCTGCTTAAGTTTGCTGATAAAAAACACATATTTGCATGGTCATTAGCAGAGAGGTTGGAAGGAGGGAGTTTTATAAGCTCTTAGTTTATGCCTCCAGACCAAAACTACCAAATGAGTTCTCTTTTTTTAGGAAATCCTGTAGTTAGCTGGGCTTCATGCTTCAGGGTTTCAGCTGTTCACCTGCAAGAACTACAATAGCTGCACTTTTTACTGCTCATTAATATCCATGCTCTGCTGTACAGCTCCAGGACTGATGGAGGTCTCTGCCTCTGCACCTTGTAGCAGTCACACTGGAAGCTCCAGTGCAGGGATTTGGCCTGCATTTCACATCCACCAGAATTCACCCTCACATGCACTGAAACCGGCTGTACTCACAGCTTATTGAGCTCCTTGGCCTCACCACAGCAGCTAAGGCAACTGGAATCCAAATCAAAACAGCAGCTCTCCTGAGACAGCTTCTTAAACAACACCTGCAGCCAAAGAAAGTAGGGTGGCAATGGCCTGAGACCTTCAAGGGTTTCCCTACGGAGCTGAGCAGCCCATCACACACTTGGAAAAAACCAAGAGGAAGTGGCAGATTTCACCCCATCTTGTAAGTGAGCATCCGAGTTCCCCTTGTTACTAGATTCTGCCTGAACACATACACACACACAGAGTGTACTGCCTCCCAAAACATCCTTCTTCAGGTCCTCTCAGCTCCTCCTTCATTGATTCTGCATCTTCCTATCCTCAGAAGTGCACTTAACCACATGTGACAATGTCACCTACTCAAACATTAACCTATGCACAAACCTATCACCCATTACCAGAATTAGTCTGGAACTTAATTTCCTTTTAAAAAGTCAACCCAAGCTGTGACAAGTAACATACACAAATAGGGGATCTGAAAATGCTTTAAATTAATAACAAAGAAATGGTTTGCCTTTTCCTCCTGATTTTTTTTACTAATAGCAGCCTTTCCTCTGAGCATATCCTTCTCCAGAGATACCAATGGTGGCATTTCCTAGTCTAAACTCCACAGAATAATCACACTGTTCAGCAAATAACTCAAGTCTCTGGAGTTCTCACTTTCTCCATTTGTCAGTAGAAAATGAGACGTTTCCTCAAAAAATACAATAAAATAGCCTCTAGCAATCGCCTGCAATGCTTCTCTTTACAATAGTTTTATGAGTGTGTGTGAAGTCTCCTGGGAGTGCTTTCATAATCATTTATACAAAAGACAGAAACTTAGGACAATGAGAAGCAGAAAGCAAAATACAACCATCATGCACACAGTTGCTTTGAATAGTCTGCAGAAAAAGTGGTTTGCTCTGTGGCAAAGAGATGCTCTGCTCACTTGTAGGCCCAAGTCAGGAGGTTACAACCTTCCTCAGGAGGGACAGCATGTTGTACACTGCTTCCAGGGCAACCCAATAGAGCCCATTGCTCAAACTCCTTATAGGCTCTGCCACTGCTCCAGAACAGTTCTCTCAATCGGAGTTGTATTCTATAGACATTAAAATACCATAGAGTCAAAGAGGTAACACCCAAAAATACATCCTGGGAGGGGGATGGGTGTCCCATTCTTAAACAGCTTCCTACCCCTCCTTTACAGCACAGTTTGTCGCAGCTGAGGGAATTCTCAGCAATGCTCTGCAGTAGAGGCAGCTTGCATGGGAACCTACAGGAGCTCCTTTCATTTCTGCTGTTCTGAGAGGCTATCATCTGCTCTTGGCATGCTGACATTAGGTAAGAGTAATGATGGACTTCAAAAATACACCATAAAATTGCGGTGAAAACTTGTTTTTTCTGTGGATATTCTAAATTTCTACCTATGTGGGGATGGAGAGGGGACTGTCAACTCCTGTGTGCGCAAACAACAAGGCAAGACAGTACTGAAAGAAAATCCATTTCTTCAAACGCTTCCCCTCCCCCTTTTTCTTTTCTTTGCAATACAAATTCAATCTATGTACAAAGGGGGTGGACTGGTGCAGCATAACCTAATGGAGCAGTTTCATTTCTCTGAGACTCTCCAAAGGGCAGAGTTCTTGTGAGACCAAAGCCTATAACACTTAGAAGCAGAGGCTTTACAATATTTCCCTGTGCCACCAGAAACACATTTTCTCTCTCCCCTCACCCAGACTTCAGGATAAATAAATAAATAAATGGAAGTATGGATCAACACATCCAAGAAGCAGTGAGCAGAAATGCATCCCAGAGGGGTGCTAAAGCATATAATAGCTGTATTTGTCTTAGATATGCCTCAGTACAAGACAACAAAAATAGAGGTAGGATCATTTGTTGTGCTCAGGTTTTAAGAGATTTCAGAGTAGATCTGTTAAGCTTGCATGATGTTAACAAAACATACCTGAATGCAGCAGCTTTTGCCTTTCTGGGATGTGTTTTTTTTGCCAAAACAACAGAGAGGCACTTAGGAGACAGTCGTGCAAGCAAGCATGAATTTTACTTCAGGATAAATTCTAGGCTTGATCAACTTTCTTACCACTTTCCCTTCCCCATCTAGTCATATGCAACACAAACTGGTTCTTTGTTATTTCAGAATAGAATATTGGGATTTGCTCAGTGTTCAAGAGTCGGTATTGCTCCCTCAGGCACTTGTGCCAGAACTTCCTTTAGACATGGCCCAAAATACATTTGTCTTTAGTAACAGGGATCACAAAACTAAGAGGGAGATGTCCAGCCAGGGTAAATCATAACAGCCCAGGGATGCTGCTATGTGAAACGGTTTTCTGGAATGAAGACATCATCCCAAAGAAAGCTTGGATGGGGGAAGGTGCTGTGGAAATAAGAACAGACTGAGAATATACAGATCAAAGGAAAGCAGTAAAAAAATATAAAGATTAAAATATTTTTCTTTGTTGCTCAAGCTTTGGTATTCAGTTCAAAAAAGAAAAAAAATCAATTGAACAAAAAACCACAACAAAAAGTACTTCTGCAAATCATTCCATATTTGAAGTTTCTCATATTGCTGAGACAATGATAGTCTCTAAAATACGTTTTAGGTAACAGCATTATGGTACTGGGGCTAACAACAGGTTTCCCTAAAGGAAACTGGATGGATTGTCATCTAGAGACTTCATTGTTTAGTGTAAGCATGGTATAAAACAGAGAAATGATGACAAAGAAACCAGACTGGCATTTGGGAGATCCAAGTTTTATTCTCTGATTCCTTCAAGCAAATAACTTCCCACCCACTCTCTGTCTCTTTCCCAGCATGGCTAGAAGCTCTTGGGGTTGTGGACTTTCTCAGCAGTTACTGAGTGCCCAACATAATGGGATCCCAAGTTTTTATCAGGGTCTTTGACTCCCCATGGCCCAAAAAGGACAAAGAGTATTTCTAAAGAAATACTAAAGAATACAAGAAAATGAAATAAGAACACAAAGTTATCCCAAGTGCCACCAGTTCAGAGTCCAAAGGAAAAAAATTCAAACTAATAAGATCAGGCCAAGCCTTTTTCCTTTAAGTGCAAAGAAAAGGAATCTCTACGAAGTGACAGAGACATCCAAGAATGGCTGTAGTTGTTTCTTTCAAATGAACCAGAGAGAACAGATGGTCTCCTCTCATACTGTCACAAAGGTCAAAATTAGCCACCCCTAAGACTAGCAGGTTCTTGAAGTGCTCAAGTGCTTGTGTCTGGTTGTTATGACTAATCCACTCTCCAGAACAAGAAAGGTCAAATGAAGAACACCCCTCCAAATACTGCAACTACTCCTAGCCATGGCTGATGTGTAATGCACTCAGACATGGTGTCAACAGCTGCTCCCAAAATCCAATGAGTCAGCCTTTCAAAAGAGCTTGTCAGCTCTCACTGTTAGAGCCTTCATACAGATTATATTTACTCCCTAGTGTTTAAAAATATCTTTCTTAAACATTGAAAATATAAAATGTCTTCCTTAGAGATTTTGTTCCTTTAGCCCAGACAGCTGCCCAAGAGTGTCTCATATATTTATTTGGGAGCAAAACTTCCTAGCCCTTCTTTCACTTTCCTATTCACATGCTGACAGCTAAACTAAAGGCAGGCCTCTGTTTCTCAAGTCATGTACAAATGAGGAATTTCTGGTCCCTTTCACAACTTATGCTTGCAAACCACAATCAGCCTTACAGAGTGCTGTGAGGGCAAGTTTTTTTGCCCAATAGAGTACAGAGAAATTGGGCAACTCCCATTTGGTCCTACAACAGGCATGTGGGTACAAATCCCCTATCCAGTCCCCACTCTAGTCACCGATCTCCCTTGGATGCTGTCATTTAAATAAAAAAGCCTATTGGAAATGACAGGTGAAGAAAGTAGCCCAGGCACGAAATGCACTCTAAAGTATATTAATAGGAGGTTGCCAGACAAAATGGCACGAAGCATTTGATCGCATCATCTTAGGCGTTTTTCATGCTCCTTTGCATCTGGCTGTGTGATTTCTGCCAGATCCTCGGCTGGAGGAGCAGGCTAGGATTTGCCTGCTTTCCCTAACCAGTGCCGGGCTCAGCTGCAATCATGCAGAGCACTGAAAGAAATCCCTTTGAGTTGGGATTCATTCCGAACATGTAAAACCCAAATGACTGCTTCTCCAAAGTGAATCCCATTTCACAGCAAGTAGGTTATTAGTGTGGAACTCCATACAAGTAGCCTGCATTCAAAAGCCCTCTGCATTATTAATAGAAGATGAGCTTTTGACATCAAAGGAGAACCATTATGTATGCTAAACGGTGGCAAAAATTGTACCCGCACTTCAAACCTTTTCAGTTCTTTGTCCCTTGTAAATCAATCAAGGTTGACAGATGCTTTAAGGAGAGTAATCTTTTCAATGATACTGTCAATGGATAACATAATGGAACATTGTCTCTGTGCTGTGTGAAGACATGGAGCTAGTCAATTATGGACAACACTTCATGCAGCCGCCAGTTTTCACTTGAAGTGCTGCTGTTGAAGTATTATAATCCCAACAAATGGCCACAGCAGCATACAATGTAAATGAGACCTCCTGAAGCTTTGGAAAATTAATTAGTAACAACAGTGGTCCATTCCCACACTTTCAAACACCAGCCTCGTAATGTTAACGATGCACTTCCCCCTTTCCCTTTGAGTGGGCAGTAGTGCATATTTACATACACTATTTTAAGTCTTCAGCACATTTTTCCCTTCCATTTTCAATGCTGGATGCACTAGATCCCTTTTCTCTTTTCACCTGATATTTTCAACCGGTCACATAATCTACATGATTGGAGCTGGAAACAAGAAAACAAACTTTCCTATTTGGAGAGAGCAGTAATAGTCACCTCACACACATCAGACACTTGGTGGCTGTCTCCTTCTCCAACGCTGATACCCACTCAGCATCCCTGGGAAGAATGACCTGGATGGATGGCAAGGGAAAAGCCTCCAGAGAGAACCAATAGGATGTCATCTGTAAGCCCAATGTACCAAATGGCAGTAGCACTGAGGTCGAACTCTAGTGCACTGGATGCCAATATATATATCTGACTGCCAGCTCCTACAGGAAGGAGATTGAGAGTCAAAGAGGAGAGACTGTGCTGTTTATTTAGCTATTGGCTTCTATTTCCTACATCATTTTCTCTAAGATTTTCCCTTTGTCAACCAAGGCTTGTGCTAAGAGGAACACTTAATCTCCTACGGTAGCAGAGAGAAATCCCATACTTGAGCACAAAATTTCTCAACTCCTATCAATTGCAGGTTTTGTATGATCTGTGAATGCCCCTTATCTGTAATGTGTTTTTGAAACAACCAGGTGCAGATAAGAAACTCAATCACCAAGGTCTCCTCAGATAAGAACCAGCTATTCCTTGGACCCCACTCCTTCATCCTCAGGCTCCAAACAGCTGGGAACAGATGCAGCTGCTGTTTCTCCTCATTTGGGATGGATTTGGTCTCCTGCACTATGGACAGCTTTCTGAAAAGCCCTTGCAATGGCTGACTGCAGACAGCTTCACACTGCAGCAGTCCCTCGAACCCCCAAAACATACAATTGTTAAACAAATTTGACAATGGTGAAGCAATACTTTGAGGCAATAGAGAAAGCTACAGAAGCCACACACCCTCCCATGCATGACAACTGTCATTGCTGATCCCAAGGAGAAAATGGAAATGTTTGGTCTACTAAAGGCCTCTCTTCCTGGGAGTAAAAAAAGACAGAGCAAAGGATATCTTCTGCCCAGCCTTAGAAAAGCCAGAGAATCATCCAAAATTTTTCCCAGTCTTGCATAAACAAACTAGCATAGAATAGAGAAATGAACAGGAATTGGGAGGTCACAGGTCCTTTTCCTGGATCAGATCTGTCAAGAAAACAGTGACACAGTTCCATTTCTACATTCAGTTCTCATACAAACTCCACAGTGCAAGATCACAGAATCACAGAATATTCTGAGTTGGAAGGGACCCACAAGGATCATCAAGTCCAGCTCCTAAGTGAATACCCACAACATTTNAACCCCAGCTCCAGCAGTCCCTCTCCACAGGGCTTGTTCTCCAGTCCTTTCACCATCCTTGTCGCTGCACAAACGCAAGACCAAAAAAACTCTCTCCTGCATATTGATGAGAAAGCTTTATGTTTGCATTCTTGCCATGACAAAAATGACCTTTCATTTCAATTAAGATTTGGTTTGCTTGTTCATTCGTCTGTATTTGTACCTGTTTTTAGATTTTGTTTCTCTACAGCTAAACACATGGAATGGTGTAGGGTCTCTATCCTCCCTCTCCCACCACCTCGGCTACAAGCACTGCAGAGAAGGTAGGCACCATGTCCCAGGTGTCCCAGACTTTGACAAGAGACGCAGATATATCTTGCAGTAGCAGGAGGATGAAGTATAAGTAAAAAGGAGATGTCAGAGACTGAGAAAACCTGAGATGGGTAATAAAGAGGGATAAGAACATAACAGTCATAAAACCAGTAGGTGCTTCTGCTCTTCTTTTCTTGGTACAGGATTCCAAAGTAATTTTTAATGGAGATTTTTCCATTATATAGCTGCAAAATACCACCCACTGCTTTCCCTCTTCATAGCTCAAGCCTTAGTTGAGAGGTGTTTCTGAATATTCCTTATTCTAGTCAAAGCAAAATGGAATACCAAACACCTCTTCTGCAGAACTCAGTCACCTTAAGCAAACCCTCAGTGCACAGATTGAAACAGAGCAAGGGAGAGCTGCATAGAAGCAGTGTAGCTGGGAGCCCACGGGTGTGTCAGGTGAGCCAGGAGCAGAAAATAAGCTGTTGCAGGACGTCCTAGGCATTGTGTGCTCTACTTTAAGGAAAACTGATGCACAAAAGAGACAATGGAAAGGGCCAGGGTGTCCTACTTGGGCATAAAGCTGCAACACACTGGGAAAGTCTTAAATCTTCTGACATCTGCAAAGCAGCTACAACTATTATCTCAGAATCACAGAGTACTACACATATACTTTCTTCCAAGTTACATGACCTGTATTGGGCAATTATAGATTTTCTTGCAGAAAGATTTCAAAAACATACATTGCTTTTGTCACAACTTTCAACAGAAGGCTATTTAGCCTTTTCTTTCAAGCTAATTATTTTTATTTCTATTGGCTATTATATTATTGAGTGCAAAAAAAAAATAAAAAATTAAAAATTATATAAACAATGCAACAATTAAACTGATCCAATTGATCAAAGACACGAGATCGGTTAAACACAGTGTTCTAATAATTCAGAACCAAAGGTTATAATATGAAGGATGAACCTGCTTTTGTTCACATGTCTAATGACATAGGTAAGATCAAGACTTACCACTTATGGATAAGGTAAGTATAAGAGGGTATATAATAGTAGATAATAATTACAAAATTTTTAAGTAACCTTCTATAACGATTTCTAAATAAAATTCACAATCCAATAAAGCCGGAGATTTATCATTAAAAAACCTATGAAAAATTAATTAACAAAAACGTGGCTTACATAAGAGAAGTCTTCAGCATTCTGACAGAGTAGCTTGGGAAAAACAGCCTGTCGCTGGAATCTTTCCTCGTCTTCAAAGATGTTCCCATACATGAAGCCATTCATCATGGTGGAGTGGGCATGGATGTCAATATAAAACTCCAAGTTAATCTTCTGTGGAGGGAAAACAACAACAACAAAACATTCAGCATGAGATAAATCATAACTGTGTTATGTGGGTGAAGCCTCCCATAAATCCAGTACAGCCATTCTTGAATCTAACCATGGTGCCAGAGCCACGCTAAAGGCATTGCTGCGATGCATCCAAGCATTCATGCCTGTCAGTGGGTGCAGGTGAAATACAACACACGACAGTGACAGACATTTCTTTACCTTCTTTTGAGAATACTGAAACATTTTGCACAGGCCATCGTGAAAAACAGAACCAAAGGTTTGTTCTTCACAGTGATGCAGGGTTTATTGCCACTGATAAAAATATGCACCTTCCTGTTCCAGAGCGCAATTATTTGGGCGTAGCTTTGCCATCTCTGCACAGTTCTGCATGGCAATATGCACATATACCCTTCTCCCAGGTGAAACAGACTCAACATTTTGTGATATTTTGTGAAATGTTCAGTATTTCCTGCACAGTTTATTTCTGCTTATAAGGAGAAATACTGCACGTGCTTTATCTTAATCTGCCTTGCAGTAGTAATTCAACAGAACAGCTCCCAAAAGCAAGTGCTTTGATTGCCCCTCTGCTTGTAGCTCCCTACATGATTCTGCATCAACTCGTCCTTAAAAAGAAAGCAGCAGGACCCACTGACACAGAAGTGCCTTCCCATGTCATCAGTGAGAAAGAATGAATGGTCACCTTGACCACCATGTCCAGTGCCACTGGCAGCAGTTAATGAGAGATACCAGAGGAGATGCCACTGCATTACTCAGTTTCTCCAACTCTTAAAACTTCTGGACCTGAACAAATAACGTAACTAGACAGTAAAAAATCCATCCTTGTCACCAGGCCACTATGGGACCAGTGAGAGACGTGCTGGTGACCAGAGTTCAGATCTTTCTGCCTCAACAGAGGAATGGAGAAGAGCTCTGTCAGCAGGAATGGTATTATGATGCTTATCCCTGTATTCCCTGGCAGCGAACAGAGACTGTAGCTTGTGAAATACAACATGCAGCTCTGCAGCCACAACTCTCACCTACACACAAAACTTGCTCAGGCTACTGGAGAACACCGAGCTACAGGACAGTCCAATGAAATAGGAAGGCAGTTTACATTATGCAGCTCATGTGACAGCAGTGTCAGCTCTTTTAAAGAGTCTCTTATGGGGGGAGAACATCATTTGGTATGTGAAACTAATATAATACAGATTTACTTTCCCTTGGCAGAAAACCAATGTACAATACACAGAGACTGTTTAGTTTAATTAAACAGCCTAGAGAGAGTAATAATGTGTCTTATTAAGCCTCTGCTATGTTAAAATGTTAGCTAATGCAATATCAATATCTGACCATGCTTCATAGGAAAAAGAACATTTGATTGTGTTTGACTCTAATACAAAAAATTATTTGCTTCTGCCAAAACATTATGCTGTGCTGTAGAGGACCAACACTGCAATAAAGCACACATCTGCTATTTGGAGATACAGCACTGAGGAGAAAGATTAGCACTGACAGCATGAAACACCACATAGGATTTTCTTCCTCTCCAAGCATACAGAAATTAAAACCAAGATTAAGTAATACTATTTTCATGAGATAATTTCCCCATCACAAGCAGAATTTGATGAGATCAGATGCACGCTGGCATATCACCATAAAACAGAGCATGTTGTAGAGTCACAAAACAGTGATTTGATGAAGTGAGCAGATAATCTAGTTAAATTGGGTATTTGCAAAGCATGAATGTCCTTCACACAGAAGTCAGTGACCTAAGTCATACTTATTTTAGAACAACTAGACAGAATTCTTTATAGGAACATAGTTACTAACAAAAAGTCATCAAGAAGCACAGTGAGATATATAACAATAGAGTAGCATCATTTGTATCTTAGCATAAATAAAATTTCTGGTGTAACCTGTGTGATTTCTGGTGTTTCATAATGTACTTATTCGTATCATTTGTAGTTTTCAATTTGTTTCCAAAAGAAGGTGGCTACAGAGATGCAGAGGGACAGATTACTGAGATGACTTTCCAAAGGCTACCCAGAAAGAAGTTCATGTGCAAAACAAGTCCAACTTAGCATTCAGTTATGAAATGATCCAGCTAACACAGAATCACTGGAGTATTTTCAAAATTTTCTTAGGACTCATGTGAAACAAGTGTTGATAAAAGTGTCACAGAGAATATTCTGGTGTGCTGAAATTCCTTTGAAGATCTTTTTTTGTTCATCAAAACAATTTTCAAATAATCTGGTTACAATGGTTATTTGTGAGGGAACAGTGTTCTTCACAGACAACATCTTCACCTAAAGATTTAGCTTCCAGATCTCTTATTTGGAAACCATGACATTCCATAGATAGGTCATCACCCACACAGCTGTTAAAAACATTTATCCAGTCATCCCCAGCAATGTATTAAAAAAGTAATTTCTTAAGTCAGCCCACAATAACTATTTAACTGTTTTTTCTGGTCTTTGTTCCTTATCCCCCTATGGAACGATAAACCCCTCACATCTTCCGGCACACTAAATAAAGTCCAAATTTGCAATTGCCCATCCTATTTAGAAAGTTTTTAAACCTTGCTAGAGTAATTACCAGTTAGATGTACTACTCCCAGACACTGCTGTGTGTGAGCAGAACAGTATTTCAGTGTTTCACATTTCTTCTCACATTCATTACTTCAAAGGGAAACATGCTGAGCGTTCTCCATTACAGAAGAAAATAATCCAGTGCATTGTTAATATAACACACGAGTTCCTAATGGAAAAAAAAATCCCTTTATTCTCAGACACAAAGACATTGTGGCCTTAAAATGGACAATAACAGCCCAGTCACTGGGCCATTAGAAGTTTGCCACCTCATGCGCCTCAACTTGTAGACCAAGTGGCAGACAATTTGTTTGCACACACACTTCACAAGAATTAATATATGTTCCTGAACAATAATAGTATTTCNAAAATGGACAATAACAGCCCAGTCACTGGGACATTAGAAGTTTGCCACCTCGTGCGCCTCAGCTTGTAGACCAAGTGGCAGACAATTTCAGTGGAGGTTCTCTGGAAGATTTTGACATGATTACTGATCTCTTGCAATTTAACAACAGAATTAACATTTTATTAAATATATAATGTCACCTACTGATGGCAATTTCAGAAAAGTCAGCAGAGAGATGACCTTCTGAAATTGTTTGTCTTTGAGACAGGGAGAACTTTAATGGGTGAATGAAGTAAATAAATGTATGTGTGCATTTACAGGAGCACAGACAAACACACTTCACCCAGTGCGATCTGCTCTTAATACCCCAGGGGTATCTGTCAGAATCTACACAGCAGAACCCACGTCCATTAGGGCTTCTGTTGCAGTAGTATATACATGGATGAATGGGAATGAATTTTGAGGTGGATTAAAGTCCCATAGTTGCAATTGCTTTGGCCTTTAAGCAGAAAATAACAAACAACTAAGCTCAAATATCTCTGGATGCCATAGCTGCCTTCTGAGAGACTTACCAGTTACATCCTACAATATGATTTTAAACCCATCATTTTCTACTTTAGAGGTGGAATGCAAAATGATTCATATGCCCTATAAGAATCAGCATGCAATTTAAGTCTCTCAAGTGTCTTTTCTTTGTGGTTACAATCAGTAGTAGAGTTTTTTTTCTCACAATCTCTTTCTTAAGTAAAGCTGTAATTACCTGGATGACCCAGGTTACAGAGCTCCAGAAAACAAAGTCAGACTTCATCTTTTTGTTCTCTGTGTCTCAAAACAGAAATCACTTACTAGACTGAAAGACAATGATTGAACCCCACTTCCTTAGAAAAAAACAGCTAACATTCTCTCCCTTGAAAAGAATGGTCTTTATCTCTTCTTGCCACTTACCGTATAAAACCAACGTAAATAAATAAGCAAATGAATTTCTGCTCTAAAGTTCATCTGAATTCCTACCTTTGTGACACTCACTTTCCACTGTTCTACTGAACCAGTCTGAAGTTTCTGTCAGCTTGAGAAATACAAATATACATCAGGGAGTGAGGAAAAATGAAAGAAATTATGGATTAAGAAAGAGAACTCAGATATATTGTCAAGAGAGGAAATAGGCAAAATAGTACAGAAACTGGTTCATGATGAGAAAATATATCCGCACTTGTATGCATTTTTATTTCATTCACTGAATGCCTTTGGAAGGTCAGTAATTAAAGATCAGGAGGAAAAATATGTTAATAGCTAGTAGTGATATGATGAAACTTAGATTTTGAACACTGCAATTATGATTCCTAAGGAAACAAAGATTAAATAAATAAATAAACAGAAATCAATAAATGCCGTAATAAAAGGATAAATGTGCATTGAGCCCAGAACATGAGCCACTAGAGAGCCAAGTGAGGCAGGAAGAAGCCAGCTCTGTCCACCAGCTGTCACTTCAATATGGATTTTATTAATTCTTGGGCATTGCACGTGTTTTAGAGAGAGAGCATCCAAAAGCTGCCTTCACTCCAATATTTCATACAGGGGATGGGATAAACTCGTTGCAATGTTTTATACAAGCAGCTAAAACCATGGCTTGTCATTAGTTATAGAGAACATTAACAGCCTCCAGGCAGACTTTGTGCTCTTGCTGCTAAACCACTGTTTGGAGCAAATGGACAAAAACCAGCTGGCACAGCATAAGAAGGTTGCCTCTTTTCATTCAGAAATTCCAAAAAGCTGGATCTTTGGTGATTCCTCAGGTACAGAATCTCTCAGTAGAAAATTCTGCATAGGTCTCAGAGACATCCATTTTGACCCCATCCACCCGACCTCATGATCAGCTATTCCAACAATGGCTGACAGTGGTGACACCAGAAAACACACACACAGTGTGCTTCTAAGGGAAATAAAGGAAAACTGATAATTCAGCATCACATGGTCAACAGTCAACATTCATCTGGAAAGCACCAGTTCTTCCCCTTTCAGCTCCAGAGAATTTTGTCCAGTGTGTTGAATCACTCTTTAGGGATGGGTGGCACTTGTCTCCTTCTGAGTATCCAAGGAAGATGAGGTGGAATTCAAACTGCCTGGATGTGGCACGTATTTTAAAGCTTCCCTGGAAACATCTGGACCTGGATGCCTGGTAACATGAATTTTACCCAAAAGACTTTTCTTGCATCTAACTTTCCTCCATATTTTTTCCCCAAAATTTGAAAGGGTCAGCCTAAGTCTGCACCCAAAAAAGGCTGAATACTTCCAAGAACATTTTCTACTGCCGTTCTTTATAACCTCTAACATGTCAGCCCTATGGTGTCATCTTGCTTCCAGAGAAAGGAAAACACCAGCTTAGAACCACTTATTCTTAATGATGTGGGGCAAAAAAGCCAATTTTTGCTTTTTCCTTTACACAGTCTGACTACCTCCTTTAAGCGCCCCTGCAGAAGCAGCTTGTAAACACTGAAGTACCACTAACTCTGCATGATCTTATGACCTTCTAGCAATTCTTCGTAATATTTCAATGAGATTCCATGAGCTGCTGTCTTTCAGAATGAACCACTCCAACCACGTGCTCTTCAGAAATAATTATTTACCAATCCACTTACATGGCAAGTTATTAATATAAATAATGATACCTCTTAATGATAGGTATGATCTGACATGACTCAGTAGTCCCTCAAAGTGAATGGAGAAGAATATTCTGTTGGTTCACACAAGAACAGGATGGCATGTCCACAAATACGGCTTTCCTGCTTATCTTAAAAAGTAAGGGATGCTTTTACCACAGAACATCAAAGTCCCATCAATGAGCTTGAGCCCTACTTTGGTGTGCCTATCAGTCGCCCTGAAAGGAGCTAAACTCTTTTGGCCTCAGAGTGGGAGGTCAGCAACATGCATATTCTGGTCCTGGCTCTTTATCTGCTTGCTTCTCTCACCTGCCAGTGCAGATAACAACACCTCCTGAGGATTAGCTGACGTCTGTAAAGCACTTTGAAGATATAAAACCTCACAGTGCGTACAAGTTAAGTATTAATTCATCTGCCAGGCTGATTCACTCTTTGACCCCTTTGCAGAGACGTCCAGTTAGTGTCAGCTCTGGCAGTTTTTGCAATTCAGGCACCTGTCCACCAGCTCCTGGACTGAAGCCAGCAGTTCACACAGGACACAGAAGAGCTGTCAGATGGTTGTAACATTTGGTCACGACAGGCCTGAATTGGATTTGAAAGGGTGACCTGGAGGTGAAAGGCTCTGTCAAGAAGCCACTTCTGTTCAAATGCATATTAAATTAGAAAGGTGCCAAAGAGACGACGTTAAGACCCAGATCAAGTTTAGACAAGACTTTTGGCTCAGCTGCATGGACAATTCTTGTATAATTTTTACCCTAAATGATTATGAACCAGAAAACACACTCTTCTGGATTTGGGGTCAGACCCCAAGCCAAAACTAGATGTTTGAGGGAGGACAGTTCTTGTTTGCTTCATCCTTTCCCTGTCCCTCATATAGAATCAAACACATCTACACTCAGTACCATGGTTTTTGACCTTCACAAGTTCTGAAGTCTCTAGTAGCCTGAAATTATTTGAATAAAGCAGTGAGACTGAACTGTGTCTTGGGGCAGTTCCTCACCCCAAGCTTTGCTGATCTCACTTAGCTCTGCCCATATCAAACATCACTTGTGTGTCCCTACCGAAATAAGATTTTTTTCCCCACAGAACAAGTTTTATAAATCCCACCTTCCTCATGTCTCTGCTACTGAACAGCACTGATTCTACTACAAGGGAGCTCTTCAGACAAGAGAGACAAAACTTGGGGCAAGAGAATTTACAGCTTTTTGGAAGAGGGAACAAACTCTACTATAAAAAAAGAATGACTGTAGGAAATAGAGCAAGAGGAAAAGGGAGAGTGAATGAGAGAACGGGAGAGAAAAACTGAGGCAGTGACTGTAACTTGTTCTCATAATTAAAGGAAGAAACTTAGGCTAATATACAGAAATACCTAAATTACCATCTTTCTGCTGGATAATTAAATTTGTCTCTGGTCTGGTTCTGAAGGTTCTCTCAGCTGAACTGCTCCCAGTAACTGTACTGAAGGTTTTAGCATGCCTTGTTGCTGTTCCTTAGACAGCCACTTGCTTCTGTGTGACAATACGCAAGTCATTTAATGCCTTCAGGCATCATTAATCGGTGCTTATACATCTGCAACTATATTAAGGTCAAGAATTCCCGTTAAACTATTCACTTCATAGCAGTATTAATAGCTTTGTGTTTTACCACTAACTTTTAATTATACCTCTGCAGAACCTCCTGACCAAGGAACACAGTTTTTACAAGTACATAAATAAGGCCCAAAGACATTGCCTGACTCTCCTCTAATTACAAAGGCAAAGAGTGGTCAACTAAAAACAATGGCTAGGAATTATGGCTCCCTAATTTCCTAGGAACTCTTGCAGTTGGACAAATTGTGTGTAGGCAAATCAAACACTAACAACCAGCTTCTTTAGTCTCTCAAATAATACATGTAATTATTCACTATTTCTTAGTAAATAAGTAACAGCTCGCAGAATATTAAGTCATCAGGAAGAAAAACTAAGGTAAACAAAATAAAGCAGTCTTTAAATTAGCTTATACTGCAGAACTCATTGCCACTAGATTTTGGCCAGAACACAGGTGAACTCAAAGATCAATTAAATAAATTCAAAGAAAAAGATTCCATTATATTATTACATTCAAAGTAGTGAATATAACTTCTTGATCTGAAAATCCCCAAATTATACAATATCAGAAGCCTTGCTCTCGTCTTAGTTTACCCCTCAGCATCTGCAATAAGTCATTGGACACTGAGCCAAATAGAACTTGGGGTTTATGCAGCATCACTGTTCTTATTTTCCAATTAGACCTTAATTTATGCTGCAGAATGAGACTTCTGTAGTTCCTAAAAAGGTGTTGATTGGTGGTAAAAAGTGTGCATTTTTCTACGGTTTCAAGAGTCTACTCTAAAAAGAGATTAGACAAATTACTGTAAGGTAGGTCCTGCTCTGTATAAAGCTTTCAGCTCAACAAGCCCCTGAACCAATGATAACTATAATCTGGACATCAAAGTTAAAGGCCCATTTTACACATGTAAAATTTTTTAAACAGGGCCTTGAGTGGCTTTTCTCACCTAGTAAGGACATACCCAGAAAATTGCTGGACCTATTAGAGGACTTGTAAAAAGACTGTTCTTATTTTCACACAGAATCACAGAATATTATGAGTTGGAAGGGACCCACAAGGATCATCTAGTCCAACTCACCATCTAACACCCGTACAGAGACCGAGAGCACATCCCAGAGCGTAACACCAACCTAGATCCCTCACAGTCTAGCAGGCCACTCCGAGCCGGAAGGGGCCCAGAATCATCCAGCCCTACACCCCCCAGCTAGACCATGTCACTAAGCTCCTCGTCCAGTCTTCTCTTAAACACCTCCAGGGATGGCGACTCCACCAGATCCCGCATGGAGTAAGAAACAAACCCCCCCATACTTGGACACAAACTGCCGACCTGCCCAGACAGGTAGAAGGAAACAACACGCATTCAAGGGTTAAGTGGCCATCTGCTTGCTTGAGAAGATGGGAAGGCCAGGGATGGACATTGTGTACATGCTTTACCACTCACTGACAGCTGAAAACCAAACGAACACTTTTTCTTTGTCTTCCTAGCACAGCCTCGCCACAGGCAGAAGCCATCCATAGTCATTACTCTTATTCTGTTTCTTTGCAAATTGTCTTTGCTTTCCTTTGTTGTACTCAGAGAAGCAACAAGCACATCCAAGTAGGAGATAAAAGTGAAAGCTGATAAACAGGAACACAAGGACACTGAAAGAGATTAGGGACTATACATCAGACATAAATGCTGAGGGGAGGGACAGCATGCAAATACAAAACGGAATTGTCCCTGATATTCTCTTGCTGACCCAGGATTCATGCACAAGAGGAAGAACAGAGTTTCTTGAGTTTGTCCTACTCAGAGGCAGCTCAGCATAGCATTTTGCACCAAACTGCGGGATGTTTTCTTTGAGCTTTACATCTAGCAGTATATATTGTCTGCACAGGGCTATAAAAGCTAAAATGTAATGGACATTATGGAAGGTTCTGCTTTCACAACTGAAAGCACAACATATCATGCCTTTTGCAAGGCGTTTATCAGCATCAGTTGTACCTGAAACTTTTTTCCTCCAATAATCCACTAATCACAGGGGCCATTGGTGCCCTGAGTTGCATTAAAAGCAGTGTGGCCAGCAGGTTAAGTGAGGTGATTCTTTCCCTCTACTCTGCTCTTATGAGACTCCACTTGGAATACTGCATCCAGTTCTGGGGCTCCCACCACAAGAAAGATGAGGAGATGGGGTCGTTCAGCCAGGCGAAGACTCCAGTGAAGCCTTAGAGTACTTCCAGTACCTGTGGATGACCCAAGGGGGTGACAAGAGAGATGAAGAAGGACTTTTGACTAGTGGCAGGACAAGGGGGAATGGCTTCAGACTGACAGTGTATTTCAGTACTGTATTGTGTACTTCCTGTCAGACCAAGCAGCAGGACATCTAACTGTACCTCTAAGTGGAGTCACAACATCTCAAAGACAATGTCCTTCCTGCAGCCACATATTGGGGATCACTTTCTTTACCATTTCCTACGGAAAGACTATCCAGTTTTTGCAGAAGATCAGGGACTCAAGATTCAGCACAGTGCTGTAAGAAATTATTAGTGACAATCTCAAGAGAGCCCACCAGGGCATGACTAAACAAAGTTATAGTAGGACTCAGAAGAAGGATATTTCCCATCCTAGACAGCAACAGCTGACCTACATGACCAAGGGTTGACTTAGCGATTTAGGCAGTTTCTCCATGCCTTTTTTACTACGTGTGTTTATATTCACCTTTATGTATGTATGTAAAAATACATCTTTAAATACAAAGAAATACTTTAAACTTGTTTTCATTATTCTTCTCTGTCTGTTACATCTGCCTGTAATGGACAACAAAGCAATTTCCTCTGAATTACAAATACGTATATCAGATAATCTTTTCATCATTGCTTCCCTAAATGTTGCATCACAACTGATTATTTCCGGCTGAATCACCTAACACTGGAGTGACTGGCCAGTCCCATGATGTTACTCCAAGAGACTGGTCCTACAATAGCATTGCATTTTGAAGCAATATTGTGATTTAACCCTGGTAGGCTGCTAAGCCCCAGACACTCTCTCTATCCCCTCTGCAGTGGAATGGAGGAGAGAACTGGAAGGCTAAAAGTGAGAAAATAAGGCTTACCCTCTTATTCCAACAATAGAACAACACAGCAAGGCTGGAACCAACTATATGCATTAGCACAGTCAAAGTTCTTTGCAAAACTTTGGCAGACAACTCATGGGCAAACTGAACTTTCAGTGAACTCGATCTTTTTTTTTCATAGTTTCCCTGGCAGTTTCCTCCTCTCTACACTCCCAAACACCACATTGTGAGTAGGAGAAAGTCCAGAAGTATACTTTAACTTCAGATTTCTCTGAAGGGAGGAGATTTCTTCTATCTCTGGTGGTTGGAATCTGATCCTGTCATCATTAGCTTTCTCAGAGACTCTTCATTTGTTGAATATTGGTCTGTAATAAGAAGCAGGAAGGATAGTCATTTTTATAGCAACTACCTGCCAACAGATTTCAATTCTTTATCCCTTCAAAATCCCACATCTGTCCGTGTCTCTAGGCACTAGTGGAAGAAGCTCTGCATTAGTTATTTTTATTATCAACATAAAAATCTTTCCATTTATTTATTTATTAAGAAGAAAAATCCCAGCTATCTACAGAACTCAGTTCATTTTGTCCTTAGGCAGACTTTTAAAGCTGTCTGCCAACGTCTTTTTGTAATAAAAAAAATAAGCTAGTCTTTATTACATACTGTGTAACAAAATGCGACCCGCTACATTCACCCAGCTGAGCCATGTGCCATCCATTTATCAGGCAAGATTTCTGTGACTGAAGGACAAATATCTGCTAAAGAAGATGGTGTTATTTCTCAAAGCTGGCTACTCATGAGACCTGACCACAGCTCTGAACCCCAAAACACGCCCTGTTCTCACAAGAAGCTGAGTCCACACTGCACAGTGGAGCAGTTACAGACATTGAGCTTGTTGTGACCCATCTCCAGACAGACAGACAGACAGATAGAAGAGACCTGGCAATTCAGAGCAAGGAGGGCTCCATTGCATGGCTGTTCTGCTTGTCTCTGTGTGATGCTGTGGCAAATGTCTTCTCCAGCTCTTTCCTAAGAGAGCTGAGAAGGGTGAAGCTTGGAGATACCATCTCATCCACCAGCCCCTCAATCCATCAGCCAGACCTCTGGGAAAAAAAAACCACTTTGTGGCTAGATCTTTGGTTTTGCTTCTTAACTTCTTAACTCTTTCTAGGCTAGTGACTGGCATGTTAGACTCAAAAAACACATCTTAGACTGGCACAAGATGTAGCACATTAGGCAGATGGCATGTTTTCTCTGCACAAGCCAGAGCCAGAATATTTCCTTCTAATGATCTTCTGTTCTTGCTCTCACAGTAAAATTAGTTTTAAAGTAAAAAGAAACAAAAAATATGTAACATGATGAGAGCAAAGATTACAATGCAGAAAAATATCAATGAGAGCAAGGTTTTGTTCTTCCAATTCCACGGCTTTTATTTATATATATTGTTTATAAAAACAAACACCCTACTTTGTCAGACTTGAAAAGTCAAAATTTACATTTAAATGGAGGCATTTAGGTGGGTTTTTTTTTTCCCTCTCATCTCTTGAATGCAGAGTACAAAAGATTAAAAACTCTCAATTTTCCTAAATGGAAGGATAACAGGTGAAGTTTGCATTCGGAGAGCCATTCATTTAGTGAACAATGTTCAACTCAGCAAAGACCCAACCCCAGCTGATCAAGGGGAAAAGAGCACTGGCTATTAGGCCTGACACGGATTTGCTCAACAGCTGAGACCAGGAGAGGCTGTGATCCCATTGTGCCCTGTTCCCAAGGAGGAAATTATGCCAAGTACAGCTCCCTGATGGCAACACCTACATTTCCAGATGTACAGTGGATCAGTGTTCAACTGAAAATCACTGCAGTTTTAGAGATTTCAGTGCTACAATAGCCCTGGTTTCATTGCTGAAACTACTGCAGATATTTAAAATGCAAGGTGGTCTGCTTGTAAGAGAAAATGAGAAGACTTAAAAGAAGTCCGTAATTGCACAGCATTAAAGCCATTGTAAAAAATCAAAGTGGAGGCAAATACTGTGATGACCCTTACGGCTTGCTGTCAATTACCTTCCTTTNGTAAAAATAGTCTGACTGCATCTTAAAAGCAGAGGGAATAGTAATAACTTGTTTGGAAAAAGCACAAACACAAAATCTAAATGCCTGGGAGGTAAAAGCGCTATCACTCTGTACCCAGCACCAGGAAATCACTGACTCACTCTTTCTAAAGTTGCAAACAGACAGTGTTTCTAGTCTTCCAGGACCAGAAGCTATCCCACTCACCACTTTACTACCAGAACACGTATTCTAATGTTCATCCATCAACTCATTGGTCCCTCTAACTTCAGAGAGTTTCACTTTGTTACCCTCACAAACTGCAAAAGAATCCATTGTTTCAGCAACAAATGCTGCTATCACAAATACTGTTCTATCACTTCCCAACTTAAATGCATTACCTGCATTAATTAACTCCTATTCATTCATCTCCAATGCCAGCCCTTCCACTCAGAAGTCATCACAGTCCCATGGTGGACTGCCCTTTTGTTTTCACATCCTGGTTTCTGGCAACAAGGACAGCCTCAAAAACTCCACCCTCCCCACTTGCCGCACGNCAAAATTTACATTTAAATGGAGGCATTTAGGTGGGTTTTTTTTTTCCCTCTCATCTCTTGAATGCAGAGTACAAAAGATTAAAAACTCTCAATTTTCCTAAATGGAAGGATAACAGGTGAAGTTTGCATTCGGAGAGCCATTCATTTAGTGAACAATGTTCAACTCAGCAAAGACCCAACCCCAGCTGATCAAGGGGAAAAGAGCACTGGCTATTAGGCCTGACACGGATTTGCTCAACAGCTGAGACCAGGAGAGGCTGTGATCCCATTGTGCCCTGTTCCCAAGGAGGAAATTATGCCAAGTACAGCTCCCTGATGGCAACACCTACATTTCCAGATGTACAGTGGATCAGTGTTCAACTGAAAATCACTGCAGTTTTAGAGATTTCAGTGCTACAATAGCCCTGGTTTCATTGCTGAAACTACTGCAGATATTTAAAATGCAAGGTGGTCTGCTTGTAAGAGAAAATGAGAAGACTTAAAAGAAGTCCGTAATTGCACAGCATTAAAGCCATTGTAAAAAATCAAAGTGGAGGCAAATACTGTGATGACCCTTACGGCTTGCTGTCAATTACCTTCCTTTTATTTTTTTTTCTTTTTTTCTTGTTTTCTTCCTGGAAAGGAAAATAAGTACTGATTTTAGCAAGGGAGTCTATCAAACAAGTACTCCTGAAAGCAATGTGCTCAGATAATGCCATCTTAGTCCATGGAAAGGTGTAATAGCAAGATTTTTAACCACTTTGACTCCCTGGGGCACACCAGGTGTAATAGATGATGCACCACAGCAGCTCATTCAGTTCTAGGCTGGATTGCCCCTCTCTGTGGTTCTTTCTAACAGAGCTGATCTGTAGTGTCAAAAGGACACAGAGGCAGAAATTAACATAAGGTTTTTCAGAAAAAGAGTTAACCACATCAAAACAGAACTTTGCAGGATTATATTTTGATTGCTTTTAACGTNGGACTGCCCTTTTGTTTTCACATCCTGGTTTCTGGCAACAAGGACAGCCTCAAAAACTCCACCCTCCCCACTTGCCGCACGGATGATCCTTGTGGGTCCCTGCCAACTCAGAAGATTCTGTGAAATGGATCACCAGTCATTTCCAGAGTCATACACACCATTAGCTGGTAATTTGGAAGTCCACATCATGACCTAGAGAACCTCTGCACTTAGGCAAAAGAGGTCTAAATATTTAGAGGTTTGTCTTTTTCCAGCCCAATAAGCTGCTAGAGCTGTGCACATGTTGTTTGTGTGTCCACTCCATTATTCAGGCAGAATTCATGTGCACAGGGGTGGGGGTGAAGGAAAGAAAACATACATAAGAATAGAATACCTTAAAGCAATTGATTCTGAACTTAAGCCTTATCCTGAGATTAAAAGTATTTTAACTGAGCCAGCAGGACAGACGTCATAACATACAAGAACCTGTGTCTCAGTTTTCTCCTCAAACAACCATGAGCATCTGGTTGTATCTGCAGTACTTACTTGACTAGTATCCATTTGGTGGTGCATGTGTTCAAAATGCACAACAAAGAGGAGACCAATGCCTCCTTTCCCAAACTCACATCTCTACAGCTGTGTTTGTCCATCCCTGTGAGCCAGCTGTGCTCTGTAAGCCCAAATCCAGTATGTGAAGCCAGGATGGTGGGTGGTTTCCTCCCATCCTCTCTGGCATCCACTGGGAGGAGAGCCGTCTGCAAGTGTACGGACTTGGAGTGAACCTTCGATCTGGGCACAAGTCTCTCCTGCAAAGCACAGCCTGCACGGAGGTTTTGTTTCTTAACACTCACAGTGCTTTAATTTTGTTTCTGTCCTTAAAAAGGCAGCTCTTCAAATCCATCTAATTGCCTGTAATCTTCAAAAGCAAACAAGGACTGTCAATACGATGTAGAAGGTTTCCTGGAATCACTGTCTCTTCAATTTTATGGATGACCTCAAGTGTATGAGATACGCTGAGTTCCAAGACATACCAGTAATGAAAGTCTACATGGTCCTTTATCCCAAATATGAAGTACACCTCTAAGTTGGTGTTGAGATCACTATGCCATTACTACAGCTGCTGTAATGAATGTTTGAATACACCATTGGGAAACAGATGCTGTTCATGGACACAGACAGCAAAAAAGCAGGAGGCTTTTACTTCAGGTAACCTTAGGATAAGATTCTGGCTTCCAAGTGATATCAGCTTAATTCACCCCTGAGTTCTCCTGAAAAAAAATACAGGATCCTATGAAACATTCTCTCTCTTTACCATTTCTTACCATGACCTGTTCTAACAATACTACATAAGCGTTGGTTTATTTACACACTTCCTTTAGCATCCGAATCTGACATCTGTTAATCCCACACAAGTGAACTCAGCTGGACAAGAGGATATAAGGTAATATGAAATGTCAGCTTTCATCCTATATGGATTAAGTCAACCATGTAATCAGGCACTCGTTATGATGGGCATATCATAGGTAACCAGTGATGACAGAGTTTATCAGATACCAAAGGCCATTAATACATATGCCTGATTCTCTCTCTGTAGAAATTTTTAATCAGTGGTCCCAAATTTCAGCACATGGCTATCACAGCTGGTGAAAACACTAAACCTTCTGGGTTAACTTCAAGCCCTGGCAAGATTTAGCATGCTCTTGAATTAACCTTGAATCATACCCAAGGGAATAGCTATTAGTAGATTGGGACAGAACAGGGCCAATGGAAACTACAGAATAAAACTGAAGTACTGACCCTTTCCTCCTTCTTGTCCTGCTGAGGACAGGTTGGCTCAGAAGGCTGCTGTGCTCCTCCAAGTTATGGCAATTGATCCCCAAAGGGTCATGCACCAACTGAAGCTGAATTACATTTCATCCTGAATATGTAACTTGTCTGGAATGGCTTCTGTGCTGTGAAGAAGCACCTTCTGGGGTGGCTGGCTGGCCGCTGGACTCTGCAATAGCAGTTCCCTGCATATATTAAGCTACTTTGTTTTCAGATACTAGGACAAAAGCTACGTGACACTTTTCTGAGTAACCTGGAGCATTTTTCTAGCCTTAAACTAAGTTCGTATGTCCAATTTTTTATGTTTGTTCCAACAAGTAATATTCCCGTATTTTTTTCAACTACCAAGTTGGAGGGGGGAGGCAATGACTTTGTTGGAAATATTTATAATTTAAAGAAGAATAAACTTGGCAGGCAACAGCAGTCAGGTGTCTCACAGACACTGGTCCAGCCTAAAGATATACAGTCCAGAACTGTCCCAACTTTTTAGCACAGTGCTCCATGTCATTACATCCACAAAGAGATCTTCTTCACATAACTCTTTCTTTTCTTGCAGTCATTCCAAAATAATCCCACAAAACCAATAACCTCCAGGTATATGTGCAACAATATGACAACACTATAATCTTAGTCTGGGAAGCAAAAACACAAAGGTCAGTAACAATGAAGGGATGCAAAGCACCATCAAAAACTGAGTCCTGTTCTGGGCTAGCATGTTGAATTTGTACTCAAATCACTACAAATGTACTAAAACTCTGCTATGGTGCTTGTCTACTTGAAAAAGACTACATATCATCATACCACGGTCTAAGGGTGGGATTTTGATTGTTTGGGGTGGGGTGGGGGTGTTAGTGGGTTTGGTGGTTTTGTGAGGAGGAAGTTGCTAAGCTTTGTTTTTAAAGGGTTTCCATGCTCCTGTAAGTGACACCAAGTTGTGTATAAGGCTGTATTATTTTGCTCTTTAATACCAGGAAATTAATATGCACACATTTATCTTGTGAACACAAAGACTGAATCAAAGCATCACAAGAAAAGAAAGTGAGCTGTTTTCTTCCCCAAGTTTTCTGGGACTCAATAATATTGTCAGTTTCTCTTTCTCTCCCGGTTCTATTTTGTCTTAAGGCTCTGCATCTTGGAAGACTCTGAAGCTGCTGTGTGATTTTTATCTCCATGATTAAAGTGTTACACTTTATTGAGCTCTTTGCATCAGCACCAAAATCTGCAATGCAGGATTTTACATAACACTTCATTTTCTCCTCGCACCATTACTGTTATTAACCTGGTGGCAATAAACAGAAAATACAGCTCGGCTCATGATGTACTCCTGAGGTTTTGTGTGTGTGTGCATAACAGAAAAGGAAAGATGTAAAAAAGAATGGAAATGAAAGAGCCTCCACCCTGTAAAAGACCAGGAATGGCTGCATAAACTTGTATTTTCCTTAAAGAACAGTCACAGCCTCTCACAGTTAAAAAGACAAGTACTGTGCTGTAGCTTCTGCATGTAAGGATTTCTTCTAAAATAAGAGATGAGAAAAGAAAGAAAATCTAAACCACTTCAAAATTCTACAACTCATTATTATTCTTCATTAGATTTCACAGATGGAAGATTTGATTGATATCCTCCTTTGGGTTGTTACACATTCCTTTGTTTAAATGAAGAAGCTTGGAGAGCATGAGATCTGCCAACAGGAGATAAGAGTCTGAAAACCAGCTGAAGCACAGTACATGCATGTCAAAACCATCATCAATGAATGGAACCTCCAGGTTTCACAGGCACAAGATCTCTGGGTACCCATGAAAACAGTGGGAGTTAAGTATTCAAAAGTGTAGGAATCTGGGTTGCTGACAGAGATTCTCTTTTTGCTGTAGCAGGAGAGCCCTGCAGGTTCTAGAGCAGAAGTATTTAGATACATAAGCAAGACTGCAAGAGTCATGAACAGAGAGATGGGTTGTCCACGAACATGGCCACCTAAACTTGATCTACATCTGATAGGGGAGAGAGAGAGAAAATTCCAGTTTGGGGAAATTGGCACATCCCAAAGAAAGCCTTCATAAGCAAAGTCAGTTTGGGTATGAACTCACAGCAACGCTTCAGGAGCTTAGGCATCATCTTAAAAAAATAAAAATTAGGAGGGCAGTCTTCCTAGACCTGTTGTGCTTCTCCTCCCCTTATGTAAGACCTTCTTCTGCAGTTCTTAAGAGTTGCAGGCAGGGAGTTGGGGGATGTGGCAAAAGCCTGTTTCAGCCTGTCTTCAGTCAGGTGCTGAAGCTCTCCATGAACTGAATCATGCTGCCACATCTGCCCAAGGCATCTCCTCCCAGGAGTGGTTAGGAAAGTCAATGCAAATTGGGCTGAGTGGCATTGCTATAGCTTACCCTGAAATGCTCTGGTTATTTTTGAAAGATTGTTTTGTATTTTAACCCAAGAGAAATATTTCAGAAAGCTATCCAGGCCTCTGCCCCCTGCTTATGTGGGTTCCTGCTCTTTACTCTTGCTATTTATTTTGCACTTGTTCTTTACTCAGTTTACTGCAGTTTGAAATATAGCAGAACATTTTTCCGTTCGTCACTGTGTTGTTTGCTGTCAAGGAGACAAAATGTTACTACTTTCCTCTGGAGAAGCTTAGGACATGATGGATGAAATGTCACAAATAATTAGACTTTTCTTATGAATTACATTTTTTTAAACTTCTGTTTTCATGTCAGCAGGTATGTTACAGATAGGCTGCATGGAAGGACCCGGGGAAATTTTAGTTCTCCGAGAACAGCAGTAATGTAATATCTGATAAGCCAGGGCATAGCTCCAGCTGAGACAAAGTTTAAACAACTTCTACTATGAAAATTCAGGGCTGTGAAAAATCTGAATTCAGTGGCAGAATCAGAATGGTCCAGTCCAGTTACTGAACAGCATGGACATAGGTATTTAAAGGTTGCTTGACATAGTCTGACCTAAAGCCCATCCAGTGTCTTGTTTCTGACAGTGATATTTTGTGGCACTGTTAAGCCCTACACTATATGACATCCAGTGATAATCTAAACAACTATCAGGCTTGGAGGAAATAAAAACTGCAGTTCATTTTCACACTTTGAGCAGTGATGTACTGCAGATAGCCAGATACTCAGATTGCATAAAATTATCTGGGAGATAGACATGGACAAACCTTCCACCTCTGAACTCTCTGTGGCTTGAATGGGTATGATGGCTGAGCTCCACTTCATGGACTGGAGTCACAACAGTGTACACCCCCAAACACCTGAGCATGCTGAGGAATTCTGCACAAAACATCACGGGTATTTCCACACTACTTCCTCATTAGGGTTATGTGAGTTTCTAAATCTCTCATCATTTTAATCTCTAAGTTTATAAATTACCAATTGTTATAGTAGGTAGGCAGTAAACACTGGATCAAACATAATGATACAGCTGAATTACTGCTTTGAAATCTTGTATCACATGCAGTGACTTTAAATTGCTTGCTTTGCTAGAAAGGCTGAAGGAATGTGAAGACATGACACTCTAAATCACACTAATCAATGATGTAAATCTTAACTGTATGAATATATCAATAATGAGGAGCACTCCAGGGGAACAAATTATGGGAACTACATACCTTTTAGATCTCCCTTCCATAACAAACTTATTGTCATGTGTTGTAGAATCATCAAGAAAATACAAAGACTAGTAATGATGCGGAAAATTTACCATTGACAGGGAAATAAATGCTTATTTTATTTATGGGAAAAAAAGTTTCCCAAATGTATTTGCTAAGCAATCTCAACTGATCAGAAATAACTGAATTAAAATGGAAGTGTTGCAGGGAATATCCTGAAAGGACCACTGAAGTTTTCTCATGAGATTTAAAATGTTATTTTTAACACTAAAGATATACTGTCTGCACACAAACATTTGGAGAGGAAGAGGAGACATGAAGTTTCAGTGTTCATAAACAGAACACAGCTTGTTTGGGGCTTTAAAGTATTTCAGATAAACATTATAGATATTGGTTTTATCAAAACAGGGCCTGGGAAAATAGTTTTGAACTACCAGGAAAGTGGGGGAAAAAACATCCCTTAAAAGCTTTTTTTCTCCTTACTCAGAGAATAAGGCTGTGATCATCTTCTCGTGTCTAAGGATCATAAAAAAACAAAAGAAAATTGCCTCCCAGTGGCTAACATGATGAGAGAGAAAAGAGGGAGGTTGAGTAGCTTCTTGACTGTGTTGCTTCCTTCCAGCAATAGCTAATGAGATTCCCTGCTAAGGTGGAACCTGCCACACATCCTCTACATCAAAGGGGATCAGGAGGATATTCTACTGTCTTTGACTAACATGCTGCCTAGTATGCTAGACAGTCACATTTGAAAGTCTCACAACACCCAAAAGTCACCTATTGCTCTATGAGCAGCTTGGAAGTTGATAAAAACCATAATCGAATACTTGCTTCACTTCTTCACAAGTGTTTATATTCTAACAGCAGTGTACAAATTTATCAGAGAGAAAAGTGGTTGCATCTTTCTCTTCCTTAGTCAAGCCCATCATAACTTACATGGTGTAATCACTGTGCATCCTTCCTCTTCCTTCACATTGCAGCTAGATAAAGCTCAGGAACACTGTCAAATTTCCTGTAGTGAAATTATAGCGATGGTCCTGTGATAGGTTCCCAATCTATCAATCTATTGTTTCACAAGCTACATCTGCCACCACCAGGTTCCAAATGGAACAAGCCTTAATAAGCATTACGGATAACTGTGGCTGCTTTTCAATACTCCCGTGCTCCCTTTGGCACTTCTAATCTTTAGCAAGTCTTAAAACACTCCACCAATCAACTTAGTTTTTGGTGTCACATTGCAACCTGGCAAACCAAAGCCCGGGGGTAAAACAATCTGTCCAAGGTCATGCAGGGTCTTGGGAAAAGTCAACCAATGCTTTCAATTTCTGTCCCATTATGTTGCTGCTCTTACTTTGCTACTTCTTACTTTGAAGGGGTAGGTAGAGGCTCCAGGTATTGAATTGAAACCTCTCTCATGTTAGACCCCATTTTCAACCAGAGTGAACGTGAAGTTTGTACCTACAAAAATGACATGGAGATGGGAGGTTGCTAATCTATTCCTCTTGTACTTCTTCTGGATAAGTACTTAATTCAGGAGGGACGGATGTCTTCATAGTTGAGTCCAGCTTCTACCTCTAAAGAATGTGGGCAAAGGAAATAGAAAAAGCAGGTTTTCAGGGAAACTGTTCAACAGTCTTGCTCTTTTCTAGACTTTTACACTGTGAACCTTGCTGCCTTCATTTTGGGGTAGAGATATAAAGAAGTATTCCAATATGAACACAAAAAATTTGGGGTCTGTTCCACTTGACTGGATATAAGGATGCAGTGTCAGCATCAGCTACCAGGGAACATAACTCGTGGTGCTCTGACATTTTTGGATTTCTGTGGTTGGTTCCCAAGTCACTGTGCTCATTTATCCCACATTGAAGATAGTTGTTTCATAATACTTCTACTACAGCAGTAGCTTCAGTAGGCCTGCCATCACTGTTCCCAAAGCAGCAGAAATGGAAGGGGCAGGAAACCTCCATCTCATGAAATGACATGTGCATTGGTTTCTCAGTTCTAACATGGACTTTGCATTTGACCTTCAACAAGTCGTTCAGCTCCTCTCAGCTCTCAGGACTGCAGAATGCCACTTTGTCTAATCACCACCTCCTCGTGGAAGACACTTTCTCACAGTGCACAGTAGTGCAATTTTGATGGGATGCTGATCAGAACAGGAGCTCCCAGGAACTTCTGTACCATAAATAACCAAAAAGTAGCCGTTACACAGACGTAAACACAACATCCTTTTGTTGTGCTGCAGGATGGAAGTCCAAGAGTAATTGTAACAAGAACAACCAGATAACAGCTTATTTGAAAAGGTATTGTTTGCTTAAGAAATTTACTTTGTATTTAGTATTTTGTATCTTAGGTTCAATCAATGCAGGAAATTCTCCTTCTAGTCTCATATCTCAGCAATAATGATGCAAAAGGTCATACAATATATCATCAATAAAATACTGTCACTTGAAAATCAGTTTTCATATAGTCAAATTATTTTTGAAATAGAAGTGTTATTCTTTAACCCTGTCAGGAAGTTAGAGGCACAACATTCAGTTTCCATTTAAAAATCAAAGTGTAAAAGGGTAGGGGAAAAAAAACCCATCTAAAAAACAAAAACAAAAAATCGCTAACACAAATGTCAGTCGGGCCAGGCAAAAAAGAACACAGAGATTAAATGTTACCCTTTATAGTTTGCAACTCAAACAGAAGATCACTGAGCTAGAGCATGACAATAAAATCTATTGCACATATGCAAACTAACCAGTCAAGCTTTCTCCAGGCTGAAAAAAACAACCAAAGAAAAAAGAAACAACAAAACATTAGGACAACCAAAAGAATAAATAACACTTCAAAAATCTTTGTTTCAACCACATATAATAAGCTGTTCTTGATACTGGGGGAAGTCTGAGGGTTGGTTGGGTCTTTTTCTTTTTAACATAGGATTTTTACTCTGACAGTTTATCTTTAATGTTACTTGAACGTAGGTTACTCTAGCTGCACACCAAAATATACTGGCTTGGACTTTTATTTTGAGACCCTTAACATTACATTTTCCCAAGAAATGGCTGTTCTTCTCCTGGATTTGATGGCTCATTGAGCTTTCAGGTAAGAGATGGTTTACAGGGATATGTCTCTGTACACTCTTTACAGTCCTTATAAAACCCCCTGGCAAGCCAGAGCACTGATTGCCTGGGGAACATTTGGTAGGGGTAGGTTAATCTATGTGACCTCCATAGCTCATCTGAAACTGCTGCAGAACTTTCTAAACAGCCACCTTTATTTCCTCATCATCCTCTCTTCAGTTTGTGACTCCCAGCACACACCTTCTCAAGGATAGCTGGAAACAAACACAGAGGTGAACACAAACACATTTCTTCCTGTGAGAACATTTGCAGTCCTGTAGATAAGGAGTCAGGCCTGCCCAGTAACACACACAGTCCCTTATGTACCAGTCCAAGTGCAAAACCAAATGTATGTGCAAACAAAATGACTAGGCACCAGCAGGAGTATTTCTGTACTCACAAGAATACAACTCAGCTCCTGGGAGGGATGTTTTATTAGCAGGGATCTATCCTTTCCAGTAATGAAAATAGTTCCTCTGTTCTCTAAGAGGAAAGGACAAGCAGATACCATTCATTCCAGGATACAGTCTTTTTCCTGTATGCTAATATATTTAATTTTTAAGCTGATGATGGGTTGTCTGTCAAAATTATTTCAATGTAGAGCACAGCGGTAGCTCTACACAGCTTGGAAGCCCTTCCTTCACCATCCTCCAAAGCAGCATTAATCAGGATTGCTGCCTAAGCCATGGAGCATTTTGAAACCCTACCCAGCCTTCTTCCCACCCCTTAACACATCCTCCTCTCCTCTTTCCCCCCCACCCCATCAGCACTGTTCCCCCAGCACAAATTGCCACACATCTGTACAAAGGACAAGCGGAAGAATAAGGTGACAGTTCTTTAAGGAAAGAATAAAAATGCAAATTAACAAACACCAAATTTGCTGTAAACATTAAATACTTCAGACATGAAACCTTCTGTGCTACAAGAGTGCTTTCAGCATTATCTATTCACAGCAGTTCCTCTGCTCCTGAGGGTCATAAACACTGAGAGATGGAGCCAGCAAAAAAGCTCTAGTTGAAATTCAGCTCACAGCAAAAGCAATTTCCGAGTGTGCAAAGTGCTGTCAGCAGGCCTGATGTTTGTGTATGAAATATAGACAATATGACTGGCCCATCGGCAGTCACTGTCAGCCTGATGGATGGTGCCTGAAAAGAAGTAAAGCGGCTGCCGTTAGGGCCCAGTCTATCAGATGCTTGATGGAGATTCGGGGGCTTAATAGAGGTAAAAGTTTCTTCTAATCGGACAAAATTTCCAGCGGTGATCACAAAGAAAATAAAAGGGATAGTGATGTGATACGAGGGCAGAAGAAAGGCTTTCCTGGCTCAGCCACAATACAAAACAGAAGGGGAAAGAGGTGCATTCTCAATTCCAAGGAAAATTGATGTCTTTGTCCTTGAACCTCGACTGTCCCAGTATATATGGAACAGTCCTACAGCTCACTGTGTGCACAAGCATCTTCAGGTGTTTCCCACTGCCCAGACATCTCAAAAAATTAAAACATCCCCCTGCAATCACTTTGCCTCCTGTCGTGGCATACGTGTGGCTGTGACAGGGACTGGACATGGGAGGAAGATACCCACACCCATGCAGAAAAACTTATGAAACAACCATTTCAAAGGTCCTCTCCCCTTTTACAATTAGGAAAAGAGGGTTCTCTCTCCNTGGTTTTGCATCCTTCTGCCCCTAAGGTTATTACATGGATAAAACTTCACATGCAGTATGTGTTGTCAATCTGCAAGGAAAATACAGAGGGCTAAACTCCCCCTCATGCCATGGGTCCCTTAGCTCATGATGTCAAAGACCCTCAGGCAGAAAAAGTAGAGACCAGGGAACAAAAGCACAGCAGGGGTCAGAGCACTTGTGGTAATTCTGTTATTAATATGTGTGCCAAGAAACCATGAAAATCAAAAGGCTCTGATGAAATAACACTGAGCACCTCAGTGAAGTTAGAGAGCAATTAGAAGTGAGTTTGTGCTTCAAATTGAGCTTGCAATTAGATCCAAGTTCAAGAACCAGCCTGTATCCAAGCTGTATATATTTTGAAACTAAATTAACCCAAAGCTTTGATCCATCCCTATTTGCAAAGGCAAAGAAGGGCTGACAGCTCGTGATGTTTGCCTCCCTTCAGGTACAGGAGAAGGCAAGTTCATGTAGGGAAAGGCAGAATTATTGCAGGTTCTCACTCCAAAACAGGACTGTCAGGCAGAAGAAATTTCAATGAATGCTTAAATTCCTTAAGCAAAAACGCTGTGTGAATTGAGGTAAAATGCAGAACAGGAAATTAAAAGTGTGCACAAATGGGAAATTATCCCAGGTCTGGCAGTCTGCCTAATACTTTGGAAGAGGCAACATATTTCTTCAAGAAACCATAGCCTAAGAAAACCTTCCTTTTCACTGGGACTTTATACTTTTCACCCCATCATTATAAGCTCCTCCTGGATGAGAAATAGAGGCAAGAGTGGCTGCTGGGGCATTTGTGGAATTTACAAGTGGTCATTTCCTTGCAGCAGTCTTTAAATAGATCATGGTCTATCAGGAGGGGCAATAAACGTTTCAATACTTTAAATGGTCATTGTACTCGACTTAGGATCAGAAGGACAGAGTACACTTGATAAGTGCCTCCCTGACCTTCCAAACATAAAACCTCTGAGTTTTCAGAGGATTCTCTCACTTTCTTCCCTGTATACCCCAAAGAGATCCAGCCCAGAGGAGATCCATTCCTGCTCTCAAGCTGCGACCTGGTCTTCACACACTAAAAGCCCATTGGTGCTCCTATAACACTTTAGGGTTTTTCTCCTGCAGCTCAGTTTATTCTGCCCCAGACTCAGCTGGATATCCTGCATCCCAAAGCCCCACCCTAGAATTTGTCATAAGGCAGGACTCAGACTGAGCCTCTGGTAGCAAAGCAGCTCCTGACTTTAATATCCTTTGGCACAGGCTCCAGAAGAGCTGCTAACAGTGAACTTTTGAAAAAGATTGCTGCGTCTTTAACAGTTTTTAAACCAAGCCTCTTTACCCTATTACCAGCACCTGATGAAAGCCACTACCCTATTGAACTCACCAGCGGGCCATTAGAAGTATGTCAGATTATATTAACTAGGCAATTAAAAAAAAACACCCAACCAGCAACAACAAGGAGCAGCAACTCCTCGCAGGAGGAGAGCCTGTCTCTCGTTTTGTAAATCCCCAAATTAGTTTTGAAAGGCCACTTTCAGCCTGGAGTTAAGGCCAGATTTACCCTCTGCCTGTCTGCAATGGGCTGAATCTTGCAGTAACCTGATGAAGCTGATTATTTATGATAAGTGACTGATGGACTGCTGCCCAAAAGGCAAAGGAATGAAAGCTGCTGTGACCCCAAATGAGAATATTTTCTTTGATCAGCTCACAAAAACTTCTTAAAAAATTATGACTTTTGGTTTCATGCAGGAGATCAAATAATTAAACAAACAGATGTGCAGATATTAATAAGAAAAGGTGTTGCGTGAGGGAAGCATTCAACCACAAACAAGCCATTTATTTTAAGACATAAGTGTTGCTGAAATTCCCAATCAGAAGAAGAAGGAATGATTTTTAAGTGTGGTGTGGGAGGCATTTTGGAGAACTGGGGGTAATTTAAAGCAGAATATGCTTTTTTGATTAGACTGCCAAAACTGAGATGCCTCTGGATGAAAAATAAAGCAAGAAAAAAAAAAGTTAATTTACATACAGACAGAGCTGTCAGGCAAGTCATCAGCAGAGAGAGGGATAACAAGTCTTTGGGTAACGACTCCCTTGTTAGGAAGAAGATGGCAGCAAGAAGAAGGATCAAGGGAAAAGGAAAGTCATTGTACAGATGTTTTAAAGGAACAGTTAGCACTTTCTGTGGCTTGGGGGGCTGAACATTGCAGCTGCCTGCTCAGTGCAAGCACAGAAACTACCTGCATGAAGGATATGTGCATAGCTTGGGAAATAATTAAATACTATCTCCTGTTTCTGTAGAGTAAGATAAGGGGCTGAGCAAGGAGTTTTATTCTAGGCTCCAACCTCAACATTTCCAGCTTTCTGCTGTTGATGAAGGAAGGATATTATTTTTGGGGTTGAATCTAGCTTTATCTATCCATCAGAGCCCAAACTAGTTTATGGAGGCAGTGGGGAGAGAATTACAGGCCTTGCCTAAGAAACCTCAAGGAATAACACACACCCACATATAGTCCTGGAGTGCAACTGGATGAAAAGCCCATGATAAGAAAAATAAATGAAGACCCCAGGCATTCCCCCCATAAGAGCTCCAGAGAGCAGATTTCAGGGCCTAATCAACGTGGCAGCACCTCCTTGTCCCCATTACATGCCTGCAGTTCCGCCAGCAGCACAAGGACTGCTATTTAAGATAAGGATGGAAAGGCTCCCCAGCCCCAGTCAGAGGCATGTCTGAGGGTAGGCCACCTCTCCTTCCCTACCTTGAGGTCCTTATACTAGTCCTGCTTCTTCCGTCTCTGGATGCAGCAAACCCCAACTGTAAGCACAAGATGTGCCTACACACATAGGTCCAAGATGTGGGATTAGTCACAGAATCACAGAATCACAGAATCAGTAAGGTTGGAAAAGACCATAGAGATCATCAAGTCCAACCTATCACCTATCACCCGTTACCTAATCTAATCTAGTCAAACCTGTTACCTAACCTGACCTGTTGCCATCCTACTACCAACACCTCATCCTACCCTAATATCTAGGTCATGTCACCAAGAACTTCATCCAACCTTTTCTTAAACACCTCTAGAGACGGCGACTCCACCACCTCCCTGGGCAGCCCATTCCACTGAGAGATCACCCTCTCTGTGAAAAAGTTCCGCCTAATGTCCAGTCTAAATCTCCCCTGACGCAGTTTAAGACTGTGTCCTCTTGTTCTATCACTGGTAGCCAGAGAGAAGAGACTGACACCCAGCTGACTACAACTTCCCTTCATGTAGTTGTAGAGAGCGATAAGGTCTCCCCTCAGCCTCCTCTTCTCCAGACTGAACAATCCCAGCTCTCTCAGTCGCTCCTCATAGGGCTTGTGTTCCAGCCCCTTCACCATCCTTGTCGCCCTTCTCTGGACACGCTCAAGGATCTCAACATCCCTCTTAAACTGAGGAGCCCAGAACTGAACACAGTACTCAAGATGAGGTCTAACCAGTGCTGAGTACAGGGGGAGAATAACTTCCCTAGTCCTACTGACAACACTATTCCTGATGCAGGCCAGGATACCATTAGCTTTTCTGGCCACCTGGGCACACTGCTGCCTCATGTTAAGTTTTCTATCCACCAGCACTCCCAGGTCTCTTTCCACCTGATCCTCCTGCAGCCACTCCAATCCCAGCCTATAGTTCTGCATGGGGTTATTGTAACCGAAGTGTAGCACCCGACACTTAGACTGGTTGAACCCCATGCCATTGGATTCAGCCCATCTATCCAGCCTGTCAAGGTCTCTCTGCAAAGCCCTCCTACCTTCCTCCAGATCTACATTTACCCCCAGCTTGGTGTCATCCGCAAACTTGCTAATAATAGTCTCCATCCCTTCGTCCAGATCATCAATAAAGATATTGAACAGGACAGGTCCCAACACTGAACCTTGAGGCACCCCACTAGTGACCGGCCTCCAACCGGACACAGCACCATTAACCACCACTCTCTGAGCTCTGTTATCCAACCAACTCCTGATCCAGTCCACTGTAAACCCATCCAAACCACAAGCCTCCAGCTTCACCAGGAGTTTGTTATGGGGGACAGTGTCAAAGGCTTTACTAAAATCCAGGTACACCACATCAACAGCTCTTCCCTCATCAACCAGGCGGGTCACCTGATCATAGAAGGAAATTAGATTGGTCAGGCAGGACCTTCCTTTCCTGAAGCCATGCTGACTAGGTCGGATCTCCTTACCCTCCTGGAGGTGCAACATCATTTTCCTTAAGATGATTTGCTCCATAATTTTGCCTGGCACCGAGGTCAGGCTGACAGATCTATAATTTCCTGGCTCCTCTTTCCTACCCTTCTTATGGATAGGTATCACATTGGCCAACTTCCAATCTTTTGGGACCTCACCAATAAGCCAAGGCCTCTGATAGATGATAGTCTGCTCGAGTGTTGCCTATTCCCAGGAGGATGAGAGCAGGGAAAACAGAAGGAACCTGCTGACAAATCCACCTGCAGGCCATCAGCTAAACTGGACTCAAATGGTTTGATTTGCAAATCTTTTCTCCTGGCTTTACCTTTCCTTACCAACAAACTTTTTTCCTGAAACCTGAGAGCCATCATCCTTTGCCACTCCTTTAATCAAAGATCCTCCAACAATTGTGAATGTCCTGTGAAGATCAGATGAAAAAGAGATTCATTTCAAGTTGAGTCCCCACTTATTCTCTACTCCTGAGGATCTGTGGAATGAGAAAGGGACAGCTTGCTGGGCTTAAGTGGTCTTACATTCCAGAAAAGAAACCATGGACTATCTCTCAGTGTCTGTGATGATGGGAGAGCAGAATTGCCCCTTTGTGACGATTGAGTATTTGAGTAGAACACAACTTCAATGTAGGTTTCTTTGTAAGACTACAGAAAATAACTGCTAGAACAGAGCAAAATGTGGGTTTTTTTAAAAACACAGCAGGGTAAAAAACAACTTGGCTGTGTGTGGGGGTGGACTGTCTAAACTAACAAACTGTTCCTGTCTCTGTCTTTCAAGTTCCTCCAGAAATGACAAATCTACCCAGTACAGGTGACTCACAATTACCTGCATTTCCCAGTTGTGCCCCCTGATTGTGATGATGTGATTGATGAACAGACGGGGTCGAGTTTCAGAAAGCAAAGTGTACCCACAACTCACATTGGCTTCCAGAAAATACACAGAGCTCAATGCACTTGGCCTTACAGTCACATGGAAAACCACCAGCAAATTTTTCAACAATATATCCTCAAGAAACAGAGGTGCCCGTCCAGCAGAGGATTCCTGGATGCAATGCCTACATATATCCAAGACATGCCTTTGACTGATTCACATGGACAGATAACTGATAGTTCTTCATAGCCCATGGTCTTTCCCTCCTTCATAGTACACATCATGCCTTCCCCCTCCACCAAGGCTTCTAAACATCAATTTAGATTCTCTTACTCTTTTCAAAGTTCCTTCCCATTTCCGAAAAGTTACCTTTGCTCCTCAAATGACATTCAAAGAAAATCATTATATTGCATTCACTAGCTGAAACAAGAATGGAAACAGGGTTCATTTTTCCCCTTCACCTTAGCAAAACTACTTTTATCTGACGTGTTTTCAAACAGCAAGCAGAGTGAGTCACACAATTAACATAAGCCTTCCTTTACCCATATACATCTCTTTATGCCCCTCCTAAGAGACTGCATTTGGAATTCAAGATTATCTACATGACCATGGACAAAATCATGATTCAAGACCAGTGCCAAGTAATTAGGTAATGGGGTTGGTGGGGGACATACACAAAAGGGAGATGGTGGTGACCATGGGATGCTCCCCTCCTGTTCAATTCCCTTCCCTTTATCAAGGCTGTGTATCACCCTTCACTAAAAATCATTCACAACATTTTCCATACTTTGACCTCATGGTACAAGGAAACATTAGCACCAATGGTAATAAAATGTGCCCTTTAGTTTCAGAATTCTGTCCTCCATTTAAGCTATGGAAATGGGAAGCAACAGCAGCTGATAGCTGTATAAACATAACTGTCCACTGTGCATAACCACAACATTTCTGAACTTCTCTCTGCACAATGATAGATGTTGCTGTTCTGATGTGATAACGCTTGATTGATTTATCCATATGGTATTTAAAAGGCAGCTGATGTGACCCTTCTGTTCCAATCTACCTATGAACAATAGATTTGAAATCCACATACTAACGGGATTTCTTGGAAAGCTGGAATTCCCAAATGAAAGATGCTGTTAAGGTTCAGTAATATGGTTACATGGTGAATGCAACTCTGTAAAGCCAGAGCCCATTGTATGCTAAGTGTGTTGGATAAAAGAGCATCTCAACAATAGCTTAGTGTGATCCTTATTCTTTCCTGCACCACAACCCTTACTGAAGTTGTCCAAAGCTGAGAAGCCCAGATTTACAGACATATTAATACAAAGAGTACAACTAAATATAATTTCTTCTGAACACACATCCAATTTGAGTGTTTATTCAGATTCCACATGAACTTCAGCCCCTGCCTAGCTTAAACCCTCATTAACAACTATGGCTCCAATTCAACATCACCCAGTTACTGTGCTTGACAGTAACCAGTGCTTAGAAAGTCTGTAGTTCTTTATGTCTTGGAGTAGTGCATCATTTAATTTGTCCATATAGCTGAAATGCTTGCTTTGATATATAGCTGAAAGGATGAAAGGAATTGCTCATGACTGTTATTCAATAAGGCACCTACCAACACGTTTCCAAGAGCTACAGGCAATTTAGGGGGAGGATGTGGTGGGAATTATGGGTAAACAGCAGCAAATATTAAAATTAAATCGAAGAAAACAAATGTTGCAACCACAGCAACAAAAATGATGAAAATGTAGTTCCAAGCTTTGAAACCTGACTGGATCAAAACTTGTTTCTGCTAAGCAAAACTAAAAAAAAATATCCTACAGAAGTATTGGAAGTATTTGTGAGTTACAAAATAAAACATTATCAAGGGAAAACTGAGCATTTGCTTGTTTTTACCCTTGACAATCATAAAACCACATGTTCAGATAAACCTTTTAGCTAAATAAAACCTTCCTCTCCTCCCTGAGTTTCTCATATGTATACCTTCTATTATTCACCCCTTCCTTATCAATAACTTCCAGCTCTTGGAATTTATGTGCAGTATTTAATAAGACCTGGTGTGAATGTCGAAAGTATCTTGGTAAGATGTTATGTGTCAAAAAGCGATCATGTTACAGTGTGATGGATTAATATGAAGAAACAGCTTGAAGGCAAGGTATTCATCTTTTTTTTTTTTTTTAAATGACAACACTAATACATTTGTTTCAGTTCTGAAATTAATTTCCTAATAGTAAGAAAGGTCAAAATGAACGAGAGGCATATGAGCCTTTTTGTCATCTTTGACAAATTATCCAAAACAAGCCTGTCAGATCAAAAGGGATAACATTTTGAGTAATAAATGTTAGTACTGATTAACTGGTCAAAGTTAATTCTTTTCAGGAATTGCCATATGCAAAAGGTAGGAATCCATTCATTTTGTTTTGTTGGGGTTTTTAAAAAATATTTTTTCTGTCATGTTTTCTTGAAAATAGGCCTACAAGTGTTTTCTGTGAATGATGTGTGATATACAAACTAAAGATGGTACCTTCAGTAGTGCTCAGATGCAAATCTACTTCAGCTAGTGAACAAGTTAAAAGAATATTTAAAATATATTCTCTATCTATGAAACAGTCTTAAATTTAGACTTAAATTCAGGAAACACAAAAGCCTCTGTATTGCAAGTGTTGTCCTAAATTTCAGCTTTGAAATGAAGGTACTTTTGAAGTGGGAAATTAATTTAAAAAAAAAGGGGGAAGGGGATGTTTTGCAATTCTTACTGAGTATGCAATGATTTAACATCCAGTTACAGAATCCTGAAATTTAAATCAAGAAAAAGGAAGATCTTCCTTTTGACTGCTTTCAAACTGGTAAGGG
>WEKX01029517.1:69203-82386 GCA_013390025.1 Pitta sordida | reverse complement strand
CTCTCATGAGGAGAGACTGCAGGAGCTGGGCCTGTTTAGTCTAGAGAGGAGTGAGAGGGCATCTCATCAATGCATGTAAGTATCTCAAAAGTGGCTGCCAAGAGGATGGAGCCAGACTCTTTTTGGTTGTGCCCAGCAAGAGGACGAGGAGCAGTGCCCATAACCAGAACCACAAGAACTTCCACCTCAGAGTGAAGAACTTCTTTACATTGAAGTTGGCAGAGCACTGAAATAGGCTGCNATCTTTTAGGAGACAGTCCATAAATATTTAAGGTAACAACCTATTTAACAAAATAAAAGGGTAGTAGTAGTAGCATTACATTTCATGCAGTGTTATTAATTGGGCAAAAGCATGAAACCACCCCAAAACCCTCATCAAATTCTGTACATCAACACATTAAAAGGGTGATTGTGTACAGTGACTTTAGCAAGGGTTTTGCTACATCAAAAGAGACAAGAAGCTACAAGAGAGGGTCCAGTGGAGGGACATAAGGACAATGAGGGGTCTAGAGCAACTCTCATGAGGAGAGACTACAGGAGCTGGGCCTGTTTAGTCTAGAGAGGAGTGAGAGGGCATCTCATCAATGCATGTAAGTATCTCAAAAGTGNTTTTTTTTTTTAAAAAAAGGAGTTTATTTAAAGAAAATCACCTTACTAGCACAGGGATGGAGTTTTGAAGATATTCGGCAAAAGATTTGATATTCCAGATGCTCTTGTGAGATAAACCCTCTAAGCTCTTTTAGATCAGTCATTTTCTCTAACAGCTAAGCCATCAGAAGTTGGGGAAGCTCAGACTTTGATGCCCATTTAGGAAAACCATGATGGATGATATTTAGTACTTTGTAAGTCAGACTAGATTATCACGGTGATTCCTGTCTGCTTTTAAAAACCTATTGATCCACTGGTGTCAGCACTGCAGAAGACAGCAAGTAGAAGCTTTCAAAATACTTATAAGAAGGGGACTATTGCTGACTTTGATTCAGTAAAATTCCAACATCGTGATATATCTTCTGACAAGAAGAAAATTAAACTTCTGCTAATTAATACATTAATTTTAATTGGATTTTTCACAAGGCCTATAGTAACCAGATTCTGAAAAGATGACTGAGTACAGCCACAGAAGAAACATCGATCTATTGTGCTAACTGTAACTTGAAAGATTTAAGCTACTAACACAGTTTTCTTGTTTGAGGAGCCTTTCCACCAGTTTTGCACAGGTCCTCTGGGCCTGGGAGAGTTTCTAAGCATATCCTAGCGAAGGTAGTCAGCAGAAAAGCTTTAACAAGAGTAGGAATTAAGTCTTGTTCCAGTGCAGCTTGAGCAACACTGTGAATAGGTCACATGCATCATGAAAACCAGCCATGAAATATAAGAACTTGCAGCCATCCAGAGACTGATTAATGATTCAAATAAGCAACCTCTTTGCATAATTGCACTTAGGGAACATTATAGACACAGACCCCATTCAACAGCTTAAACTGGGCTCTAGATCAAGAAAACATATGCAAAACTGCAGGGTTGCTGCCTGCAAAAGCAGCTAGCAGTGCTACCAGCATTAAACTATTTTTGATGCCTGTGAATCTGAAAATGCAGTTTTTCAGGTTTAAGAAAAATAACAACTCCGGAAGCAGCTCTGCTTGATTATAACCCTCTTAGGATGAGTTTGCAAAAGGCAAAGACCCTGGCAACCTGAAATCATAAAGTACATCAATTGTACTTTTCAAAATAGAAACAGTATTATTCAGTCAGTTCCAGTCACCCACTCTGTAACTAAAGCCCATCTGCCTTAAATATCCCCATTGGATCCATTAGTTACCTTCCTTTAAGCTATTAGACAGCCCCTATGTTCTTCTCACAGTATTCCTGTTCTCAGGCCCAAGCTCTGGATGGCACAGTAAATCAGGCACGAGACAAAAATAAATATAGTGGAGAATCCTATCTACAGGATTATTTGGGGTTACTCTTTTGGAATTCTATACGCCCAGAAATTGAGGGACCCATCCTATACCTCTGTGCATTGTCACAAAGAGTATAATGGCACCCAGTGAGGATAATGATCTTTTATCTATGAAAATAATATATTTTGCAGGCTTTTCCCATTCCAAATTGAGTTTTACTCTTTTATTTTTTGGGGGGATGGGGGCATGTGGCAATGTAGTGACCAGAAAAATATGACATATGGTGTATGGCACTGTGTAATAACCCTATCAATGTTCAGGTAGCTCCGAGCACCAGGATTACAGGAATGCAGAGGTACACAGGACAGAGCTCTCTTTTAAGCAGAACAACTACTATTGGTTGTCCATAAACCTGATAGTGCCAATCCAGCCACCATACAGCCATCCCTTGGTCTTTAATCCCCAAATAGTGCAAGAGACTGTCAGAGAGCAGCAGAAGAGGCTGTGTTTTCTTTGACATGCATGAACTCATGAAATAACAGCCACACAGAGTTCCCTGGATGTGGGCAGCAGAAGGTGTTTAAGGAAACAAGAAAAGTGAAAGTCCATACATATCACAAATAAACACAAAAGGCTCATGTCATCCAATGAAAACTTGAATTCTTAATTTCATTAAAATCATTTGGATAGAAACTTTGCCAAAACCTTTCAGAAATTCAAAGTATACAATAGGTAGTGGATTGCCTTTATCTTCACGCCTGTCCATTCACCCGAAAACAGGTTAGCAGATGTAGAAGGAATAAATTCCTCTTCCAAAATGAAAACTAGCATTAAACCACTGTTATCCATGTTATCTGACTTGTCCCCTATAAAGAGCAGCTCTAATTTGGGAATTCCCTCTAGGCTCCTCAAAGTGAACTCCAAAGCAAATAACTCATTTAGCTTTTCTGCAAAGACCTTATTTTCCTTGAGCACTTCTTTTACATCTTGATCATCTATCAACCTCATAGACCTTCGGGCAGGCTTCTTGCCTCTGATGTGTTTGAAAAAGTTTTTATTATTAGTTTTTATGCCTTTAGCAAGTTATTCTTCAAAATTGTTTTTGTCCTCTATTATTAGGGGTTTGCATTTAACTTGTCAGAGTGTGCTGGAGTTTTTTTCCTTAGCTCATTTGGGCAGGACTTCAAAGGGTGTCCTTTAATGCTAATGACCTTTTTCAGCCTAATAATCCCCTTTGCTAACTTCTCATGCAACCTTTTACAAAGTTGTAGAGTCTTTCAAAAAGGGGTAATACACTTACTCTCTAATGGTAAATCTGCAAAAATGCATTCTTACAATGGTGATTTTATATAGCTGCTATGTCATCCTAAAGTGTTATTTTCTTCTGTTTAACCCTTTTAGCTATTACTTTTAGTTTTCCATTTTATGTTGGTCCACTTTCAGAACTATGTGCCAATCTAAGGTCTTATTAGCTTTATATTCCAGCAGGAAGGATGAATTTGAGCATGTTTCTATTTACTATTACAGAATGTTTCTTTGACAGGTACATCTTCAATCAAGACTTAATTCTTGTTTAGGGATAAATAAAGAAAAAATGTTGCTTTTCTCTTTCAGGCTCCTTGATTTCTTTTTTTCAAGAAGATGTCATTTTCAGTGTATAAATGCACTGTCTACATTACCTTTAATCATGACACTTAATCAGACTCATTCTTTGAGTCTTCATTGCTTCTTTGGCAATTCTGAGCATGACACTATAAAGTTGTTTATTGCTTCCATCCCATTTTGGCATGAAATTTTCATGCACAGAGATTGTTCAGTACTTGTTGGTACGATTCCACTCGATGCCTTTTTTCCCTTTTCTTTTCCCTTTTTTGCTTCTTAGCTTTCTTTTAACTATAACATCACTCCTCCCTTGGCTTGGTTCCCTCTGCTATTCGTGTATAATTTTACATTGCTATTCCAGTGCTCCCTGATTGAGATGCTATTATGTCAATATCCTCATTTCAAATCAGCATTTCACTTTACCCATCTTCATTGCATACACTGGGCTAATTGTCCACGGGCTCTATTACCACTATCTTGTACCAGTAGAATAGCATGAACAGACATAGTTAGGTCAAACACTTGGCCAGCTGTCTGTAAATCAGTTTTGAATACTAAGAGCTCTTTTGTATTGAATAAAAAAGCCCTGGCACTGACTTTGCCCCTGTGTCTTAAAAGGCAAACGCAATCCCAAGCGGAAAATTGAGCTACATGAACAAAGGGCACGGTCCCAATGCCTTCTGAAGTAGGAAAAATAAAGTGGACCAGTTCATTCCAGGCATTTCCACTTGTAGCCTGTGAGAAGCCCTGTCTCTAAGAAGCTCTGGCAAAAGGCAGCTGGAACCGGCTGCTGTATCGTGCAGTCATTCTCCTCAGTGCTCATCAGTTCAAATGCAACCACTGACTGAAGCAGACTTGTCAGTGACCTTGATTCTGACCCAGTTTATAGAAACACCTGGGGAAGAAGCAGAAGCAAAGGGGGAGTTTTTCATAAGTGGCAAAAAAAAAAATCTCAAACCCTGTTTCTCACTGAAAAAGTGAGAAGGGGAGGAGAAACACGAAACCAGAATTACTGAGGAGGAGCTTAATCAGGTCTCCCAGACTCAAGGAAATTCTCAAGGCAGCACTGAATGTGTCAGCCACTCCCTGATTAACGCTACTTACAACTAAAAAAACCCCAAACAACAAACCCTCTCTTCCTAATTCAGATACTATGAGGAATTCATAAACATCACATCTGTAAGAATTATAGAATGTAGAAGCAGGAAGAAGATGCAAGAGAGTGAGAAACTAATCCATACTGAACTCCTCTTGCAAACTCAGTCCAAGAAAAAAATGTGTTTATTATATAAAGGGAATATTTTCCTCCACTGGCAAGGGGTAAATTCTTTGAAGAGATGGCTCTGATTCATCAGCAGGGTGCTGGCAGATGCCCCTAGAAAAATAGAGAACATGGCTGTACATCTTCAAAAAACTATTTTAGGAGACACTATTTCCTCAGAGGGATATTTGAGTTGTGTTCAGCCCCCTAGGCACATCCCAGGAAAATACAACCATGTTTTGATGGTAGAGAGGATACTAAAGCTTTGATGGATAATATTTTGATCCAAGGTAAAAGAGAGGAGTTTGACTAAAGGCCCTAAAGAGCTGTGGAAAGAGACAGAGATGCTGAGCTAAAACTAAGAAAGCAACAACATAAGTTCCATGTAATAACAATAAAACACCCGGTAGAAAAGATAAGGTGCACAGTAGATCACTGCAAAGTGGAGGTCATAACTAACATGTCTGCCCCAAACAAAAAGCAGCAGTACAGAGATTTCTCAGAATGGCAAACTACTGGAAAAGAAGCCAAACGTGCCTGATTTAGATGTTTAGAGCACCAATCTGAAGATGCTACTGCACACAGACACCCCAAGGTACAGGATGCAAATATTAATTCAAAATGGGAGAGTATTAAAGAATTAATTAAAGGGTTACTTATCTAGAATGATGATAGTGAACCACACACTAGTATGTCTACGGTGCTTCCTGCAGGTGTCTGGGTATTGTAGAGAACAACAGCTTAGAAGTGTCAGGTACAAATGAAAGCTGGCCATAGTTGTCTTGAAAAAAAGGAAATTTTAGTTTTAGGGATTAAACATGTCCATCTTCTTTGGATTATTAATTTTACCTGAAACTGTTCCTGTTCTAGATAAAAACATTACCAAATGGGGATAGCAAAAAACCCAAACCAACCAAATTTGTGTCAAAGATGACCATTATGGTGATATGATTAACAGATTGAGAGAAACAGAGAGGAATTTGGTAGATGCAGACACATTTCAGACACATTTGCTGGAGAGTCTGGAGTATTTGACAAAAGTACAGTGGAGCATCATCCAGAGCTAGATTATGAACATATTAGTGAGATCAAAACAAAACAAAATCAGCCAAAAAGCCTGTCCAGTTTAGATGAAATGTGGTTTATAGTTCCCAAATTATGAATTTTCCTCAGCAAAAAATAGAAGTATTAGCAGAGTGTGGCATGAAGAGCAAGGAATTCACAGGTCCAGATGAAACTACATTTAATAGTGTCATTGATTCCTCAAAAGTTACCAGAGAAATTATATATTCACTTTTATCTATACATCTATATATATGAAGATTTAGCCAGAGAAATGATACATTCACTTTTATATAAAAATTTATATCTATGAAGATTTACATGTTGAAAACTAACCAAAGAGAAGGGAAAAAAATCATAGATTAATTGGAGATAAGAAGGAAATCTATAGAGGTTATTGAGTGTATACAACTGCCTCAAAAGGGAATTCACTCTATCTAAACTTTTTTCCAATACACACCTGTCATAAAACCCTCCAGTGGCAAAGATTCAGCATCTGCAAATAATCTATTCCAGTGCAAAACCAGCTCTGCTATTCACAAGTTCCTTACAGTATTCGGTGTGTTTAAAGAACTATGACAAGAAAGCTTCTAAGATCAGAAGCTGCTTTATCCAGCATAAACTTAGAACAGAGTCGTTGAACAAGAGAGAACATTTACTCCAGAACAAACTGGAAGAACAATTGTTAAAGTTGCACGAAAGAAAGTGAGGAGGAGTTCTGAACTGTTACTTTTCCAAGATTACTTGTCAGAAAACAACAGAGCTAACAAACTGATCAGGCACATCACATTTGCTTCTGTCACCAGATACCAAATGTATCCATATTTAACAATGGGAAGAGTTTAATGGGAATACTTTTAAACAGCCTATATGAAGTATAATGTTAGCTAGAGCATTAGTAACTCTTAATATGATAGTCCAACAGGAGGGTGTGAAATGGAGTCAAAATCCTGAGCACAAGTTCCAGAATCAGACAATTATAGGTAGGTACATCACATTGTTAAATGAAATCAGTGAAAGAAAGGTTGCTCTTACTACTGTTTTGTTCAACAAGTGGAAGAAGAATGATATTTGCAAAACACGAAAAAGTTGCACTTCGGTCAATAAGGCTTTGCAGGATAGAAGTGGTACAGGGCATTTCTACAATGTCAACAGAGCATCACAAACATGAACATTGCCATAGAAAGTAGCCACAGGGCTACCATAGCTGGACATATACAGCATCAGCAGAGGTAAGCCCTGTTCTAATTTCAGGAAGAGAGAAATGAGAGGCAGCATGTTGGCCATTTTGCCTGAGAAGAACTCAGAATAACATAGTATATTACACTGAGAATTATTGGCAAAATCTGATGGCAGGGTGAAAACCATTAGGTACAAATGACAGCTCAGAATATCTAAGAGACTAGCTGAAAATCATTTCCTAGATGGTTGTTAAAATTCAATATTGAGTTAAAAATGATTATTCATTACTACTGTGTTGTTTAGCTGGGGAAGGAAGTCCAAGAGCTCTGCTAACAGCAAAATGGAGCCAGATAGTGAGTTATGCTACAGATCTCATTATCTTGTGTTAACCTGTTATGACTCTTTATCCCAGATGATGCAGACATCAGCTGATATGCTTGGCTCTGAGTAATTTCTGAGCAACACCAAACCCTGACCAACAAATTTTCCAAACATTTATTAACATCCAAACTGGTTTCAGATAGAATTAGAATCAGCTTATAATTTTCCAGTGAAATATATTCCATTGTCTTGCTCCAATTTATAACAGGAGCAGGGGAGACGATGAGGGAAAAGAAGAATTTTTGAAGAGAAAACAATTGCTTCGAGTCATTCAAATGTTAGATTAGATAATACTACTTGTGAGCTTAGAGAATAAGATGCCTAAGTGTATGATTTCGATGTGAAACCCTTGTAAAGTCTGTTGTTATACTTGTCAACTATCCAATACCAGATGATAATGCTAACAACATCATTTCACAAGATCAGTGGAAGCAGAGCCTCTAAGATTGACACAATTTGCAGGGCTGACAAAAATAAAATTTATGTCACTCTCCAGCAAAATACATGCAACTTGGAGACCAGCTGCATTTTTCTGAATGCGGAATTGTCTGGTAAAGAACATGGCAGTGCCCAAGGCAGAGGGGATGGGAGGTCACTAAAGCAACTGAAGCCACTAAAGCTGCCATTAGGGACAGTCGCAACCTGCAAAGTTCCAGTTACAGGCTTCTAAGTCTGTATTTGGTGACCTAATTTTCCATAAAACCAGAATGTTTCCCTTCAAAATATGGCACTGCCTGTACATCCAGGCATACCAGAAAAACAAAGATCCTGTTTTCCATCACGGCAAAATCTTGGGATAATGAATAAACTGGGGTGTTGGATGTGCTCCATGTGGAGCACTCCCACAACATCACACTTTGAATATGACTCCTGCACAGTCAAAAGTACTTTTCTTGAGAGCTCACTTTACAAGCTGCTTCTGAAGGCCTAGAAAGAAGTAGGTTGAGCCCCAGGATTGACAGTGGGTAGCCTAAATAGTGTCTGAAACAGCAGCAGGCAGAGGGGCATTGACTAAGGGCATTAGCACATGAATTGCGTTTTTGAAAGAATTGGGAAGTACTCTGGAGTGGTAAAACACGTGCAACCTCCTGACAGGGATGAGCTCAGAGACAAGAAGAGATAGAGAAAGGAAAGATGAATGTCGGTGAGCACAGAGGAGAGTTGAGACTGTATTCCTTGGCAACCATGGGAAAACCTAGAGAAACCACCTAGCTGGGTAATAAGGTCAGTTCCGATGAGTTACAGACAGTCAGGGAGAGATGTGTTTCCCTTCGACTGGCTAATGCAAACCTGCTTCTCCCAACACTCAGCCTCACCTGACTTCAAGTATCTGGGCTTATCAGCAGCAAGCTGGAACTCAGAGATCATCTTCCCAGAATATGGACATCCATCTGCCTCTAAAGAAGGGTCTAGAGCTAGGTGGTAACAGAACCAGAACATGTGTTTAGTATGTTTGAAAGAAAGTAAACACATTCTCTTTATGAAGAGGAATGTAGTCATCTGCTGAAAAATCCAGAGTTCCACTGACTTACCAGGCTAATGTTAATTCCCCTGTACTCTTACTGCTTGCCCACTCAAGCATACCTGGATTGACAGCAAGGCCTCCTCAGAGATAGGAAGATTTGAAACACATACTTTTGTTCAAATCCACGCCTGCACAGGGGATCTTAAAAAACCCTTCTCAAAAACATAAAAGGTGTCATTCACCCTTAAATACCACCCTCGATGTCTGCAGTATTATGTTTACTCACCCTTTCTTATTACTAATTCTGTTGTCAGCAGATACCCCCAAAGCCCACAGGCTCCTTCCCTCCCTCCCTCCTGTCTGTCCACAGCAACAGCAGATTGTCATCCTCTATCAGCTAATTCATCAGTCCTTGTGGCAGATGTCTGTGTGGTGGACCTAAAGGTTCCACCCCAGCAGATGACTCAGAGTTTAGCATGCTGGGGCTTCATTTCAGCTGTATGTTTTGCTTTGAATCAATGAAAACTTTCACCCAGAATAGGATTAGAAGTATGCAAAGGCTGCAACATCAAGCACTCCAAAGTCAGGAATGGATACAGAAAAGTCACTTATGCAGAAATAATATAAGTTTTAGTGTATGTGTGCATGACAAAGGAGATGATAATGAAAGAGCATATCCCAGGTAAGAGATTTTTTTGCTTTATTTTTTGTCAGATCTCCAGATCACTCATGTCAGAAGGTCAATAGCAACTAGCAAAGGAATAATTTCCATGTAGGACTCCAACTTCAAGGACAACAGGAGGTGGAAACCAGGCAGAATAGAAGAAAGATGGAAGAAAGAAGATAAACTCCAGTTTATCTTGTTCCTGGGAACACTGAATCCCATTTCTGCATTTTCATATGGGAGGGGCAAATTACTTGAAACAGACTCATCCCAAGTAGTCAGTCACTGCTTCTTCCTTTTCTTCTAAGTCCTAAAGGCTTCACGTGACAAATATAGTCTACCCCAAACTCCCTTGCATAAGGAAGGGGTAGAAACAAGCCAATGAATATATCACTTTGTTAAATTACATGAAACAAATCTGATTTGAGCATCTTAAATCATCTGTCCCAAAGGAGTAGGTATTTCTGATCCACACAAGGATAATGCATTTATCTCTCACAGAGGTGTCTTCCCACCAAAAAAATAGTCAACACTTCTAAAATGCTCCCAGGATATAGCAATGAACAAAACAAAAGAGCCCGCGAGGAGATTAACAATTCTATCCTCAGAGCAGGATCTGAATAATGCACAGTAACACTGAAGCTAAAACAAAACACTGAATAGCTGCTTATTATGTGGAAGTTTTCCATTTGCAGAACTCGGTGAGGCAGGGGTCTAGCTGGGAGAATAACATGAGCCCTTATGATTTAAGGCCATATCACAATGGACATACTCGAGGGGATTGAGATGACACTGAACACACTGCCTAAGTTCACTCATTAAAACTCTTTTAAAGAGTGCATTTGCTTCTTAGGAGAAGTGTTGGATGGTCATATGAAACCTCTCTGACAACTAAGCAGTTATGCTTCTCTCTGTGTCTCTGAGGCTTCATGTTATCCCAGAGCTAAGGGCTGATCTCTGTAGAACATTGACCCTGTCAGTGCTGACCACTTGATCCACAGCTCAAAGTATTTAAGCACCTGCTCAACCATAAGCACACAAGGAAAATTGCCAGATTAATTTAGATTGTTCACGTGTTTCAATCTAGCTTTTCAAACCTGCTTTATTGGATTCTTTGCCTAGAATATAAACATTCATACTCCAAACAACTCTGCATGAAGTGTGTTATCAGGTCCAAGCAGAAATTTTTGGACCCACAGTTCAGCTGTTGGAGTAGCTCATATGAACATGCTTTAACATACTCCAAAAGTCAGCTGAGTTGGTTTAAACAATACATTCATGTTCTGAGCTAATTCTGCTACCCTACTCCAGCATGGACAGGGAAACCATCACCATGGATCATCTGGTGAAATGGTGGGAAGACATTTCTGTCTGGCCCATGGGCAGGGAAAGGTGCTTAAGAACAGAAGTATCTCCAGCACATGATCTAGAAGAGTAAGTCTGTCACTTGAGTCTCATCTGCAAGACTGACACCACTAGAGACAGCTGAGAACATGCCCTCGCTTCATTTCACAATGACAGTGATGATCACAGTGATTGTGTCAAAATCACTGATGTGGAGATCAAAAGCTTCCTATCCTTCTCTCATTTCTTGACCCATCCACTACTTCCTAAGGATGATATGGTCATTATGGAATTTGAAACACTTTAAACGTAAAATAAGCACACTTTGTAAAACCCAGAAGAGCAGTGAACCACAGGTGCTTTGGTTTATTTTTAAACAGTAACTGCAGCAAACACTCAGCCTTGGAACACTCAGTGCTGGAATCACTGTAGCTGTGGCATTATGTGTGTGCCTCAAACCCACTTCACTTATTTCTGTGTCAGTCATCCTCCCTGCTCCAGAATGAACTTTTTTTTCAAAGGAAGCAGCTTATCTTCCATACTGCAGAGCAGAAGAAAAATCCTCCTATGCAGCAATATTTAAAACATGGTTTTATGGTCTTATGGCAGCTAATTTTCCTTAAGTGATTTAAGGGAATGAATACATCTAAAAGTCCTGCACTGAGCTCTTCTGCAATGGCAACATGAAGCCAAACTTCCTTGGCTTTAAATAGCCCAGTCATCTGCTGAAATCCCCTCATGGCAGATCTTGTCTGAAATGGGAGGGATGAAGGTTATTTTCTTTTATTACGCTATTTTTCAGGGAACACGACTTCTCATTTCATTTTCCCAGGTGTGGGAAGACTTCAGGTGAGGAGAGAGGGGCAGGACAGGTAAGTTCAAATGCACAATCCTTGGCTGACCCCAGCTCTCCTCCAACTGGCCATCTCTGCATGCAGCCAACCATCTATCATGGGTTACTTATCTGAAAGTGACACTCTGCACCTGAAAATTACTTAATTTTTAGCTTCCTGAAGGGATCCAAAGCAGGTTTTATTCTACCACACTGTCAGAACTTAACAAAAACAGTCACTGCTGAAAGCAGGATGGTGCATATACAGTCCCATGCCCCGTCTCTGAGACAGCTGGCATGTTTTCCTCTTTTGTCCCAGTACTTTGGATATAGTCTTTTCATACAAATATTACTGGGGTCAGAGGAACTAAGAATTCTGGTATTGCCTGAAAATAACAGTAATCCCATATACTGCATTGTATTGCTGGGCAACCTGTCAGAAAGGCTGCTATTGACTAAAGGAGGAAAAAAACAGACCAGAAGGTTTCTTTGGTGAGTAGCTAATTCACTGGGAAATGGAATTCTGAAGAGCAACCTGAACTTTGCTGGTACTTTAATCCAAACAAAGATTTCTATATAGTATTTTCAAAAATTTAAATAACCCTGAAAATGAAATGTTACACTTGTGTTTGAAAGGCTTTTTTCTTTCCCTCAAAAAGAAATGAACTGGAAATGGTTCATCGCAGGTTGATCACTGGGAAGGAGTAGGAGACAGAGAAATGGAGGGGGAAAAAATGTTTGTATTTCAGACCAACTCTGACCAAACATTTCTTTTGATTTTTCATTTTAGCCACCACAGCAAATTAATCCATTCTTCACATATAGGGCAGCTGGAAACTACCAGAATTTTCAAAGCTTTCCTAGAATGAAATGATGTTAGAAAGAATTTCCCTTTACCTCCAAGAGTAGCTTTATTTTACTGACTTACTTTCAGTAGTGTAAGGATTTGTTGCCTTACTGGCTACAAGCATTTCCCTACATGCAACCTTTCTGTAATGTTTAAGGACCTCTTTATTCTTGAAAAAACCCCTTCCTTCTCAAAGCAGTCTGCATGCTCTATCATTCATCTAGAATGAAAATTGTCTTACTGTTTGGGGTCGAAAAGAGGAAAAAAACAGTCTGTCTCTAAAGCTCCTTTCTGTGCCTTCTATCATTAATCTGCTACAGTTTAGGAGCCTTGGTCAGAGGCACAATGCTAAGTGCTGCAGAAACTGAAGAGAAAGACAAATCCTGTGCCAAACAATTAGCAGTCTAAGAAAATATTTTTCATGCAATTGGATTCCACTCCATAGGTAATGATCTTATCTATTAACCTATCTTCCTTGTACCTAAAACCTCTTCTGTACAGGTTAGCTGGAAGATAAAAAGTCCAATTAAGACATATTGGGAAAACCAGGAGTTAAATTAAAGGAAGTCTTATCCTATATGTGATGTAGCCGGGGGTAAGAATCCTCTTCCTTTATCAGCAAGACAAACCAGGTCCTTTTTCACA
>WEKX01029517.1:52695-69159 GCA_013390025.1 Pitta sordida | reverse complement strand
AAAACCCCCCCCCCCCCCCCCCCCAAATTAACAGCTTCAGGGAATTAAAGATCCAAATTCCCTCTCTGTAGTGGGAATCAAAAAGACAGGACAAATACTAGGAATTCCCTAAAGAAAAAAAACATAATCAACAAAATCTCTTCTTATTTTTTGGTCATGATTTTTTGCTACTCATCTCCATATTTTTTTTCCAGCAGTTTTTCTTAGGTGCCATGTTCAATAATCCTTCTGCTCTTTGATGTCAAACATTCAATAGCTGTCTGCCTCCCTCCCACTCCTCTTCTCCATATTCTCTGCAATCCATCTCCTCTGATTAGCTAAGATTTCACCTTCAAGAACACCTCTGCTTCTCTGAGTGAGCATGAGTGTGTGCGTGTGTTTATATAATATTTGAAAATATTCTCCCCCTCCTGCACTGCATGCTACACAGCAACCCCTGCCAGAGCTCCGGATTAAGCATCAATGCCATTTCATAATTCAATTTAGGAGGCCTGCTGTTTTGAATCCAGCTCAGAGCATGAGAGCAGCTCGATTGAATTTAGGCCCTGCTTTCAGAGTTATTTCATATTTAATCCGAGCTGAACTTCATTTCACTTGCTTTTTCCACTTCTGATGCTTCCTGTGACAAAAGACACAAACGTTGCCTGATCTCATGCAGTGTGTGTGTTTGCTGACTACTCTCTTATTTTGGTTAACCACTGGATTAAGCCACATCAGAGTTACTGGCATCTCGCACAACCTTGCAGCAAGAGAGAGTCGGTACCTCAGCAAGTGGTTGTTCTGGCATCACCTTTCCCCACTCACCGGATTGTTGTACATGTCAATGATGAGCTGCTTCACTCCGTGCAGTGTGGGATGAGCCCAAGGAGAGGGATTTGCCCAGTGCCGGTTCAAATCAAATCCCATCAGGGAGCACCTGCACACACGAAAACAAAGACACACAAAGGACTGGTCAGACCACATCTTGAGTACTGTGTCCAGTTCTGGGCTCCCCAGTTTAAGAAAGATTAAGGGCGACAAGAATGGTGAAAGGACTGGAGAACAAGCCCTATGGGGAGCAACTGCGGGAGCTGGGGTTGTCCAGCCTGGAGAAGAGAAGGCTCAGAGGTGACCTCATTGCTTTTTACAACTAGGGAGGTTGCAGTCGGGGGGCTGTAAATCTCTTCTCTCAGGCTGCCAGCACCAGAACGAGAGGACATGGCCTTAAGCTGTGCCAGGGGAGGTTTAGACTGGATGTCAGGAAGAACTTCTTCACAGACAGAGTGATCCCTCATTGGAACGGTCTGCCCAGGGAGATGGTGGAGTTGCCATCCCTGGAGGTGTTTAAGAAAAGACTAGATGAGGAACTCAGTGACATGGNATGAGGAACTCAGTGACATGGTCTAGATAATGGGATGGGGAGTTAGTTAAAAAAAAAAAAAAGATGACACGACCCTGAGATTAGCTCAGATAGATAAAACATGGTGCTCATAGCACCAAGGTTATGGGTTCAATCCCTGTATGGACATTCACTTAGGAGTTGGACTCGATAATCCTTGTGGGTCCCTTCCAACTCAGAATATTCTGTGATTCTGTGACATATATAACCTGCAGCCTCTTCTGGGTTCAGCTACAGAATTAGGGCTGTATTCTGCAGCTGATGTATGTAAACAAAGCAAATGTTCTCCTGAGGGAAGAGTGAAATAATGGCCACTTTTAGAAATAATGATCAGCAGAACATTCAGATAAATACCTTCGGTCATTCAGCCTTCTTCCCCTCCATAACACCTGTGCTCACTCTATCCTTTGCCTTTTTTCTGCTCGGTAGGCTGGCTCTGGAACAGCCTGCCTGACCTCTGAGGTTCCCTTCTCTTTCATGCTCTGACTGAGGGTCTGTGCTATGAGGGTGATTCAATCAACACACCACCAGACCTCTAGTTTGCCCTCAGTCAGGCTTTGACTCAGCAAAGCTGTTAAAATCACTATAATCAATGGCCATTAAGTATGTGCTTAAGGGTTTTAAAGCATGAATGTCATTGTTCCACTAACCCAGGGGCTCAGTCTCTCCCCCTCCTGCAGTTGCATACACAAAAGTTAGCCAACCAAGACACCAAGTTAAAATGCTTATTGGCTATCAAATCTTGTAGGCGTTGAAGCATGTATGACACCTTGCCTTCTCCTTCCTGCCCTAACTCATCTCCCTTCCAGTACATTTGACTCTCCCAGGCCCATGGACTCGTTCTTTGTGGAGTCTCATTCAAACACAAGGGGTTGCTGTTAGAATGAACACAGAAAAAAGCAAAAAGCTGGAAGTGCCACAAATAGGAGGAGAGGGAAATGTCCATTGCCTACTGTGGTCACCTAAGCAATACATGCAGGAAGAGAATTCTCCCTGTCATCTCAAGCTGAGCTTGGGATCAGTGACCCTTAGGTAGATCTTGTTCAGGAATTCAGTGAAAGACCATACAAATAATAAAAGCTGAGGTAGAGATGCAAGATGTAACTTCCTCTGCAGTTAAGACAAACAAACAAAAAAATCAACCAGGCTGCTAAATCTTAAAGCTTCTTGAGAAAAGAAGAGCTTTCATTGATCCCTGGTCTATTACAAGAATGTCTTTTCAGCCTTAATCTTCTAAACACACCTATGCAAACAATAGAGATTTAGTCTAGTTGTGCCATCCTTTGAAAAAAAATTCCAAGGTTTTATGGCAAAAAGCCATAGGTTCAATTGGCAAAAAGAAAAGAAAAGAAAAACTAAGACGAAGAGGTGAAATGTTAAGAAAAGTGAGAGAATAAAAGCAGAGGGTGAAATTAGTTTTCAGAATTGATGAATAAATATTTTCCTATGAACCCAAAGATACAAAGTGAATGGGGACACTACAGGAATCTAAGCAAGCAGATTGTGCCTCTTGGGCTTCGACAGCCCAGCAATCAGGCTGCTGTGGTGGAGAAGCCATCTCTTTGTCTGGGTGGCCACTGCTCTGCTTGGATAGAGAACAGGTGGATTTCTTTTCTGGACACTCCAATGGCTACAATTCTACAGACAGCTCTGAAAGTTGTCTCCATCTCACTATAAATCAAACTAAGCTGGATCAGATTTCTCTCTCTCTCTCTCTTCTATTTGTCTTCATGTAAACTCTCTCCACTCAGTTCTACTAAATCCTATCTTCTCTTGAACTCATAGATATTAATAAAAAAATCACCAGTATTTCCAGAGATGTAGGTAGAATTACACTGGGATAAAACTGGTAGAAGAGCAGAATAAGAGGAATGAATTTTTTCATTTAATAAAAGCAGAAACTGTCATGAGTCTTACCATGGCACAGTTCCCAAGAAAACAACATTCTTCCTCTACAAAGACTTTCTAAAGAGCTAAGAATCTGAAATTATATCCTTTTATATGGTTAATGTGTCACATTTACATTTTCTTTTAGTAATATTTAACACTAATAACACTACAGAAAATGAGTATATTTTGATTCCATTATGTTCATCCCCAAAGCGCGTTGAAGTGGCCAAGCTGCGCTGCACCAAAAGCAAATTTTAAATTCCAACATGGATTGTCAATATTAAAATTGGGGTTTGGGACTTTTAAGATAATTTTACCTAAGTCATCCCTATAGGGAATAGAAGTAAATTTCTCTTAATTTTCACAAAATCCTAACTAAGGCATTGTGATTTGCAGTATTTGGATGTGCTATGAATGTCTGGTAAATAATGAATCTTATAATTCATTTAAAGCAACAAGAAGAGTCGAAAATAGTTGTCTTTACTTGAGAAGACTTTATAAACAGAAGGAAGCAATGTTTAACAAACAAGTTATTCATTTGGGAAGCTCCTCTGAGCTCTATTTAATAGGAATCCAAATTAATTTCCAAATATCATTTAGCTAGTCTTTGATGTGGTATATCACATCTTTATCAATGTAACAACAATTAATTAAGTTTCTGATGTAGGCATTACTATTTCTTTGCATTCTGGAAATAGTATAAAATTTTCTATCCCCTCCCAATTTTTAGGTCTTTTTTCTTTCCTTTTTGCCTAAAGACAAATTTGTATCTACCACATTCTCTTTTTATTCATCTGCTGCAAACTTGTGGTCTCTCTAAGGAAACATCAAATTGTGTTCCTTGGTACTTCAGATTTGATTATTGACTCTATTACATGTAGAATTGTCTCCCAAAGCTCACATATACCAGGACATGACCAAAACATACAGCAAGAGTCTCCTGCATGCCTCTTACACATCCTGCATTCATTATATTCTCTTGTTCCCAGATGATGTGGTCTCCCTTGTGGCTAATACCTCCAATGCAAGAGCTTGAACAGGATAACTTAAAAATTGCATCTTGCACTGCTTTTTTATTCCTCCTCCCAGTTTTAAACCATCTCATTTCTTGAACACTGTGCTGCTGGTTGTACTGCTTAACTGTTTACCAGCTGCTTCCAGCATTGTGTAGGTAAAGTTGAAATGTAGATACACTCTGGGAACAGCAGCTCTACAGTGGGAAACAACCATGTTGCCATATAACCTTTCAACATATGAGACCAGGTTCTCTTACTCCAACTGCAAAAGTATTGTCATTGGCTTCGATACGGCTCCTTGCATGGTTACAAATGTTCCCCTGATTTAGAAAGGGCCTCCAGATCTGCCCTATATAAGATCAGATTTGTTTTGTACTGTAAAGAAACTAATGCGTTCTGTAAAAAATGAACAAGGGAAACCCCTCCCCAAATCAAACCAACCCAAATTAATCAAAGGACTGATTAATGATCATCTTGGAAAGCGGACATGAAAAACAGAAAATCAGGAGAGACTACAGACTCCAAGAACTGCAAGGGAAGACAAAAGCAGCTTCAAAATTCATGAGGGCTGAAGCATGTGAAGTTTTCCAGAGCAGGGGCACTGGTGAATATCCCATTCCATAAGCCTTAATGACCATGCCTAGGAACACTCTTATAAATGTGGCACATCGCATTGCCGTGGAACCCAATAAGAATCATGTGCTGGCACAGAATCTCACAGATTAGGAAAAAACATAGCCAGAAGTAGGTAGGCTTTCTATAACAATCTGCTACTATTATCTGATTGTGGTCTTCATTCCTACTGTGAAAACCTGGGATGCCTGTTACGTATTCATTGTCTCCGCAAAAAGTGACATGTATGTGTAATTTAAAATATTTAAGATAACAATTGTTTGAATTTTGGATTATGCTTGCTAGAGTTTGCTAGATAGACCACATACAATGTTTCTGCTTTGTGACTCAATGTATATTTAGATCAGGTTCTGTGAATATTCCTGTTGAATTAGAATTTGTGTTTCATGAATGTTTTCCAGTCTTTTTCTTAAATTTCTGTTTTCTGTAAGTAGATAAAATTATTACAGTGATCATAAATTTACATAAACAGTGCAAATTCAGTCAAAGCAAATGAGTTTCAAAATTGCAATGGAAACTGAAACATTTTGCAGAATTCATCCCTCCCTCCTTGGGAGGCAGCCAGATCTCAGGAGGTTACCAGCTCAACTCAGTAAAACCAAAAGTGTTCAGATTAGCATCCAGTTTACTGGACAGTCATCTGGACAGAACCCCCTTGCCTCTGGAACTTAACTCATCACTGCTGTTAAGGATTTCTTAATGACAACACCCTTGTCCCTTTCTAGAACTAAGGAAGACTTAGTGCCAAGGCCCACGATGGGTTTATTTTTCAGGGCTGCTTCCTACTCTTCCAGGTTGTGCCTCTTTCTAGAATCTCCAGTTTATAGAAGGCTCCAGGAACTCTGCCCTCCTTTCACTTCAGTTCTCCCTCCCCTGCTCATTTCTCCTACCACGTGAGTCTAAGTCTCTTACTAACAGACCCATTTCCACAAGGTGAGATACGGAGAATAATGGAGGAAAGGAGGTAAAGAAATCCTTTTTCACGGCATGTGATTTATTACAAAGAGAATTCTACACCCTTCCCTTCAGCTTTGTAAGGTGGCGTTGGTTCATTGGATCAGTACCAGGTGAATCTCCAGATAATGCCGTGCACAAAGCCGGGGAGTTCCAACCCACAAATGGCGATACCAACAGGGTGAGGATTTGAAATTGAAAAGGTAGTGGGGAGGGGGGAGCACTCACTTTTTTTCCCTCTCAGGCTCATGGCAATAAGAGTGGAGACAGAGGGTAATTGGTCTCTATTGTTGCGCTTCTTCGAAGCAAGAGTTATAGCAGGAAACTGCCATGAGACTGCAGCCTGCAAGAGCACGTAGGAAGAGCAGGTGCACAGTGTGAGAGAGTAAAGACAAGGGCAACACACAGAAGACTTGCTTCTTTTAATAAATGTAATTTTTAAACTGATATATTCACGACATTTTACAAATCAACTCTACACCTGCCATCCAAGTCAGAGTCTTCATTAGTGTGAATTTCACCGTTTGGGTGCTTGGGGTTTGTGATTTATGCATTTGCCTATTATTCATTAAAGAGGATTCATTCTAGCCCACATATTCTAAAGCAATTAGGTAGCAAGACATCCTAACACTCCAGCTACAGAGGAACCAACCGCCCTCCCTTCACCCCCCCAAGACTCTCTCCTCCTCCCCAGCTTTCCACATTTTTAATTTAGAGCTCTGGAAACCTTCACAAAGGCTATTTAACAGATTCACTTCAGTGTGCTCCAGGCAGAGCAGAGTGGCCGTGCAGAGGAGAACAGCATTAGCTCCCAGAGACCACATGGTGGAGTAGATGTTTGCAGAATGAGCACTGCACAGTATACTGACATAATTTTAAATCATACATGACGGTTAAAGATGTGTTTCTCCATTTTCTGTGTAAACAATGTTAAATAAGAATAAACACAAAGGGATATTTTCTCTTTCTGATGAATACACGCATTTCTCAGAGCCGGTAATAGGCATCACAGACACATGCACCAAGGAAGACACATGTCCCCACCAGACATGGACACACTCTGATCTTCAATATATATCTTAATTCTTGTATTAACCATCCTCACACACCCCAGGTCCTCAGTAATGCTAGAACAATTCCTGGGCACAAGGCAGCATGCTGGAAATAAAAAACTATCCTGTAACTAGGAGAATTCAGCCCTGTGAATGTGCCTGGGATGTCAGATGGTAAGATCCCATCACCAGTGCAGCTCACTTCTGAGTCACAGGACTCATCCCCTGTGTGAGTATTTTCCTGCATGGTGCCCAGCCCAATTGCCAGTGTTTCAAGGGAGAGAGTTTCCATCACTTCTCCTGGACAGCAAGCCACTGTTCAGTAAAACTCTCCCAAAGGAAGCCCATGTCGTCCCCGTGTGTGGATCTCTCCGAACACACACTCTGCAGGAGCATGTTCCATCTGTCCTGCCCTGGGAAGGTGTTCTCAGAATCCTGCTCCCAGCTGGGTGCTGAGTCACACTGCCACATCAGTCTTGGGCACTCAGGGGCTTTAACAAAGTTACTTAGAACACCTACAGTTCTTCCATTTTAAAGCCTGATTCATTGTTTGGCCTTTTCAAAACCAAACATATCACTGACTTAATGAGAGGAACAGAGAAGACAGCAGGTTTTTTTGCAAGTTTTGGGTCCCCAAAAATTTCCACTGTAGCTACAGGCCCTTGAGAAATCTCACATACATAACCTACAATGCAGTATTATATGATCATTCTTTTCCAGTGCAGTCCAAAAGCCACCTGTTCATGGATCACAAGCTGTAAAGCACTGAGAAAGAGAATTTTAACATGTGCTTGTTTTACTGGACTCCCATCCTGTCAACAAGCCAAACTCCTCTAGGCCTTCCTGCTTGATCTGCTTGACACTTCCACACAATGCCCTAATTCTGTCTCCTAACAAACGTTTCCCTTTAGACAGGCAACCCTTCTTTAAACTATTTGTGTGGTTTTTTCCTCATTCTACATTCCTGGAGGTGGAGGTTGGGTAGAAATAAGTGGTTCACAGAAAACTGCTAATACATATGTAAGCATTTCTGGGGACGTGGCTTATCTTGAATTATTCTTCTGTTCCCACTTCTGACCTTCCTCAGGCTGTGCAAATGATGACGCACAACACACTTCACAATTATTAGTGAATACTCCAGCTGTTGTAGGATGATATTTCCCCATACTACAACACATATTTCCCATATTTCTTGGCACACAAAGCTGGCAGTCTTGCCTAACCTACTCACCATCAGGCAAGAGAAAAGACACATTATTTTTCCCTGTAGACCAGCATTATATGAACACTTCAAAAGATGCTTCAGCACTTACTACCAGACCTATTACACACAGAAAACTGCAGTCGAAGAAGTGAACTGTAATGTCACAAAGCTCAGCTCTTAAAAGTTTGGATATGCCACAGCTGCACAGATACATACAACCTTCCTTCCTTTGCTTGTCCTTACTGTGACACAGCCTTTTACTACAGGAGCATGGGGTGTTTTTCCAAGGGCTCTCACTTTATTCTGTGCACAGGATCAGCACTGTTCATTAATGAGTGGACTATTCAATATTTTGGCTTTTCCTTATTGTTCAATATGCAACCCTAGGCTTCTGCTTACTGCTTGCTACTCGAAGCCTGCTCCAAGGACAGAGCTATTCAGCTCTTCAGGGCTTTTCTAAAGTGCTTAGCACTGCAGGAGACAACTGCTTTATAAATACTGATGGACTAATTTTCCCAACAGCACTGAACAAGAGGGGACCACATTGTCCCCAGTTTATAAAAGAGCAATTAGGATAAAAAGTGGCTCAGATAACAGACATCCACTTATGTGGGCCACTGTATGGGAGAGGCCAAGGACAGGACTTTTGTTTAAGACAATGTGAATCTACATAATGTGTCACATGTCCAGCATCTAACCTACTCTGACTTGAGCTGAAGCTGACTGTACTCAAGGCTTCGGCAAATCTGACATGAAAAGGGCAAAGTAAGTGGATAGAATGCTAGAAACATCCAAATTTGTAGAAATAGGACAGTCAGAGGTTACTATAAAATGGTAAGACATTACTGCATCATGAATAGGTTTTTCAATTACATCTTAATTCAGACATTTTTCTTGGCTTTGGATCCCAATAATGTTCCATTCAACTGTGTCCGAGAACCTGCTCTAATATGTGGTGGCTAGGGTTAGCACTGCACCTGATAATTCCTTTACTGTCCTGAATAGAATGAAACAATTACTCTGCTACATTACAGGTTACCAGATTATGTGCACGCAGAACATCACTTATGCAGAGGCAGTGATGCTGCACACACATCCTCAATAGGTCATGCCAGAACTCAGTCAGAAATTATCCACTTCCATCATCACAAAGGCCTTTTCCTCCTTGATATCCTGAAGCAAGGGTTTGACTTGATGCTCAAAATGCCAAGGAGGTGTGTGCTATTTTCATGAGATGGCAAACAGAAAAGCAGCACAGGACTGGCAGACTGCTGGCTGAATCCTAAGGAGCAAGGTTTAACTGCCCAGCACCAGATCATGGCTGCTGGCTGCCTTTTATAGCTATGTTTGCTAACAGCCTCTGACACACTGAGGCATTTCTCACTCTCATACACAGCCAGAATATTGATAGTCTTGCCATGACTGCCAGTTGTTCAGCTTGCAAATGATTTTTTGCAAACATAAGTACCCATTTGGGGTTGGTGGGAGAGAAGGCGCCTTTTATTGTCCCTGCACACCCCTAGACATTGCTCGCAAGCAGCCTATCTCTACTTCATCAGATACCATGCATAAATTTAAGTAAAATTTAGAGTCAGGGTATGTCCATTAGGCAGGCACTCCCACACAAATTCCCTTTACCACAACTAAGTGAAAATTTTACACTTGTATGGAATGTCCTGAAGAAAACCATGTCTCATAATATAGGAGAGGGGGAAATGACCCAGTAGTTTACTTAGGGTGACATCATGAGACTGTCAAGACCTCTTATGCATCCTAGAGAAAAATTACAATGCCTCAATTCTTCACTTATAAAAGTAATTACCAACCCTCCATGCTGTTTTGAGAGGAAATACATAGAAGATTATAAAATATTTTGGTTCTACAGTGATGGGGATATAGGAGGCTCTGTGGATGAAGATTAAGTGATTTATGGAGCCAGAGGAAGATTTTCTGACAGACTCTGAATTTTGTTGAGGTTCATTTCCAACAAGATTGTATTAACAATTCACACTTAACAAACAATCCTGAAATGCTTATACAAGCAGTAAGATATGCCAGTCCACTTCTGAGAACCACTCCCTAGGGCTGTGAGTGGAATTGTGCAGGGCTGTGCTTGTATATCAGTGAGCATTTCCTCTTACTTCTTCTACCCCCAGCCCTTTGTAACTAGAGATATTTTCCTCTCAGATGTGTCTGTATTCTCACTTTCATTTTCAAGGTCGTCTGGCCCACTGAGTGTGTTACATATTGCTGCCTAATTAAAGAGAGAAGATTAACCTTATTCTATTAGATTGTTTTAGTATCTGCCAGGTGACTCCTCTGCCTTATCAAAGGGACAATGTGGCCAAACCAGTTAAAAAAAAGCAAACGAGAACAATCAAAAAATCAAAACTCAAACAAGAAACCTCCAGGTTTTTTCAGCTTTGGAAAGTCCACCAGAAACTGAGAAAGATGCAAATGCTCCTCCTATAATTACTACTACGATAAAATAACAAACATTTCATAGCAAAAATAATACCAGTGTCTTGTTTGTCACATAACATTTCAGAAGATGGCAGGCAAGCTATAAAGCCCTGATCTGTCTCTGATTGCAATCAACAAAAAGCCCAGATGCTTTCAAAGGGAGCTAAATGAGGCTCAGATCTTTCCCAATCACTTGTTAATTTAAGGGGCAGAGTTTTACCATCTGAGCTTCGCGGTGTGGTGTTGCATCAGCCCAAACAACACAGAGAAGGAGCAACTACTTGACAGCGTGGTGGTCTCTTGTCCATTCCCAATTTCTACCTCAAATCTCTTAGGCTTCAAATTTTCCACCAATCCCATCAGTTAAGCAACACTATATGCCCTAGAAGGCAAGGTACCTGACAAAGGTACATTTCTCATCATACTCCATGACATCTCTTCTTACTAACTCAGAGCAATGTGTGAGGGGATTTGGTGCCATCCCATGAGATATGGGTCAGTTGTCCGATATGGATCNAGCTGGGTGTTGGTCTCTTCTCTCTGGCTACCAGTGATAGAACAAGAGGACACAGTCTTAAACTGCATCAGGGGAGATTTAGACTGGACATTAGGCGGAACTTTTTCACAGAGAGGGTGATCTCTCAGTGGAATGGGCTGCCCAAGGAGGTGGTGGAGTCACCGTCCCTAGAGGTGTTTAAGAAAAGGTTGGATGAAGTTCTTGGTGGCATGACCTAGATATTAGGGTAGTGTGTTATAGGTAGGATGGTGTGTTGGTAGTAGGATGGCAACAGGTGAGGTAACAGGTTTGGCTAGATTGGGTGGTGGGTGATGGGTTGGACTTGATGATCTCTGTGGTCTTTTCCAACCTTACTGATTCTGTGATTCTGTGATTGTCCGATGCAGAAGAATGGGAATGTAAAGCACTCAAAATGTAACTTCTATCAATCACTGCAATGCACTAGCAGAATGTGATTTGATACCAAGCCAAGCTGAAACTACACATTTTTGATTCCAGAGCACTGAAACATCTCATTGCAATGAATAATGGTACAATGATAGATTAGTTTGAGAATCCTGATGAGAATGTTGAATCTGAAAAATGTAAACCTTCAGGGATTCAGAGCATTTTCTTTTTTTTGTTGTTAACCCTCAAAAATAGACAAAAATGGGGGGGGGGAAATCATCAGAAAAATGTATTACTATACCCTTTTATGTACTGTACAAAAGAATGCAACAATTACTGAAGGCATGAAACAGTTGAAGAAGAGATGAGGATGAAGCACTCTGGCAAACTAAATCTTCAGATAACCATTATACCGGCAGACAAGGGAAGAGTTCAAATATAAAATGGTCACTTAGTGGTTTGGGTTGAAGACGACCTTAAAGACCATCTAATTCCAGCCCCGCTGCCATGGGCAGGGATACCCTCCACTAGACCAAGTTACTCAAAGCTCCATCCAGCCTGGCCTCGAACACTTCCAGGGATGGAGCATCCACAGCTTTTAGTTTCTATTGGAAAGATTATACATAATGAAGTCAAATTTAATTAGGCAACAGAGAATCCACAAGGGGGGAATCTCACATATTATGACTTTTCTTCCATGGAGATTTTCAAATCTTGTCTTTAAAAAGCCTGAAGTAACCAACGCAAGGCTGAAGTTAGTCCTGCCTTGAGAATGGACTGAAGACCTCCAGAGGTCTACATTAAACTCTTTCTTTGTATTCTATGAAATTCTTATATACAGGGAAAGTTTCAATCACTGCTCATACCTCAGTGGACACCAGAGAACCCAGCTGGGGGACAACAGACTTCACAGGCTCACGGAATGACTTATTTTTCTTTCTGCATATTTGCAGCCTCACACAGTTCAGCACCCTTGAGATAAAATCCTATAGCAAAAATGTACAATGAATAAGAACATATATGAATGGGAAGTGGAGGCGCAAACAGATTTCAATTTCAAGCTTTCATGGCTTAGCATAAACAAACATGAAACAATTCATCCTCAGAATATAGAGGTGGGAGGGGGATACTGACAGTGTCCTCTAGGCACCCAGGGAGACTGAGAACTAGGGAGCCTGGAGCGAAGAGAACATTTCAGAAACTGTTTAAAGCCTTAGAAAAGTTTGAAGCAAAGATGAAGCTTGCCCAATTCATTCACTGGGGCTGTAACAACTATTCTCTTCCTACTTTGCTACCCCCCAGATCGTTAAAAATAAGCCAGCTCAGTCGAATGTTGCTTTCTTCTTAACAAAAATGACCTTTTAAAATCTCTGCTAAAATTCAGAATGGGTGAACAGAATTTAGAAAAATAAGAACAGTCTAATAACTTTCTAGAGAAAGCCACAGAAATAGCTTCTAAAGAACTCACACTGAGCTAAGTCTCTTTATGAGACTGCAAAGTCTATTTGAATTTTATATTTTCTGCTCTTTTATTTTTCATAAATTCATCCTCTGCCAACATTCATGCTGATATGGGACTAAAGCTCAAAATACCCATTTGAGATGGTGTCCCATTTCTACGCCTATTAGCAACAGACAGTGCAATGATCTTGTAGTGAAGATGAAGTGATTAGAGAGATAGTTTGCTTGTTACAGATTTTTGTAAATGCTCATTTGAGCTGTACGTGGACAAAAGAAGAAAGTTCATCTTCCCATTAGCTTGCTGTACCCCACAGCAGTGAAAGCAAGGATTAACCGTGTATGTTCTTGCTCACTGTTTTAGCACTTACAGTGCCTCCCATGGTCGGTCTGTTTGGAAGCAGGGCTGACAAAACCAGGTAACACTAGTTCAGATGCCATTGCTGAGCTTCTAAAACCACTACCTCTCATGTGATGGAGTGCCTGTCCTTGTTTTCCCAACCCATCGCACAATGTAATCCTCCTGATGGGGCTCAGGAATCAGTCCCAGCTATACTCTGTCCTGGGAGGTACTTCAATATTTGGCAAGCAAGACAGAAAACTATTCAGTCCTATTACCTGGTTTGTTCAAGCTAGGATTAGGATCTGAGTAGTGTGGCTTCCACTGTGGACTGATTTAGTTCTCAGCGCTCCCACCTTTGAGCACGTCGGTCAGAAGCTGATTCTTGTTCTTGTCCTCAAACAGAAAAATGTAAGGCACTGTGTTCGGAAGGTTCATGAAATGAGATTACTGGAGGCATGTAGGGAAAAAGAGCAATTCACTACTTTCAGAATCAAACAATCTGTCTGCATTGGCTTGACTTAAATGCCTGCCAAAAATGTCGCGGGATCTCCATCTGAAACTCACAGGGCAAAATTAATAAAATAAACCAAACACTGACAGTAGTGAAATGGGTCGCTGGTCATGCATGGGCTTGATAAAGAAGGTGAAGGTAAACTGGTTTGAGTATTACAAAATTAAGTGGTTCACCTGAAATGGAAGCACATGGAGAAAATGGCCAGGAAAAAAAAAAAAGATATGAAAATTACTTTCTCCACTTTAAAAGAGATTTTACTGAAGCCCAGAAGACAAGAACAGAAGCAAACAAAACAGCCCAGAAGAGCTCTGAAAATCCAATCTCTCCCATCAGCCTCTGGAAAATGGATAACCTATGCGTGGTATGATTGAATTTCTCTGTTTCATCACCCTAGTGGAAGCATCTTGTATGAAACTCTGGTTTATGAATTGAGTTTTGAGAGGGACCTGGGAGAGCAGGAGTTATACCAATCTAATCAGGATGTGACAAACACATGCATCAAAATGTTGCATTGTCAAGATCCAGAAGCCACTTAATTCCAGAAAGATTTTAACGTTGAGAAAGCAGCTTTGGCAACAGGATTAGAAATGATGAGAAGGAAGATGAAAATCCATTTGGAGGAAGATAGCACAGGGGTTTTTTTCCCCAAACATCCTTTCAAAAATTAGGCCATATCCCTACATGATTTCTGTTTAAATTCTTATACAAACCTATGTGTTATTCAAATGAAGGACATAGTTGCTTTCGTCCACTAATTCCACCTATTTCCTAAACATATGCTAATAATGGAATGAAAGATACATGAACCAAAAAAAAAAAAAAAAACCACCATAAACCCCATAGGTTAAAACATCACGCAACATTCTGAGAAAAATATTCAACAAAGCAGATTAAATACAAAAATAACATGGTAACATCATTGCCACAGAACAAAGAAACATGCTAAGGCCAATGGCACAGGACAGGAATTGAGATTCATGAGTTTGATTTGTGATGGCTCCTAAACCAAAGCAGTGCACAAAAAATAGCCCATGATTATCAATAACATGTGATCAAATCAGAAAGCATGTGCATTTAAGAGAGATGACATCAAATGCTTCCTTCAAAAGAAAAAGAACATCACAATCACTTTGTATTTGCCTGGCCTCATCTTGCATTTCCTATCTAAAGATAGTTTCACAGGATAAGTACAGATTAGCAAAATATTCAAGGTGATTGAACGGATTAGCATTATTGTTTAGCACAATGCAAGGTGATAGAAAAATCCCCAGAAAAGAAAGATCTGCTATCTGGACAGCCACTTGAAATTATGCAGCTCACAGGTTGAATTCTTACATTTTTGTAACATCATGAAGTGTCACAGTGGATGCCTGAAAACAGTTTCAGCTGAAGAGTGAGATGTAAAACTGAGGATCTGGAGCAACAGGTGGAATAAAAATTTCTAAGTAAACTGCTATCTTGTTTGTCACACAAATAGAAAATCCATATGTTAGTGCCAGAGGCAAAAAGAACATGTTCTAACAAACAGCACAGAAAAAAACCCAAACCCTGAAGGAACATTTATCTATAGGAGAGAGGCAGAAAGGGGAAAAAAAGTTCAAATGCATCTAAAAAAAGTAAAAATTCATCTAAGAGGAATTAACTGTGTACTCAATCCTTGCCAGAGAAAAAGCATAAATGCATGTCATGCTCACTACCCTGGCCATTGTAATCATGTCCAGCAGCTTGGTCTGTCTGTTTTCCCACCCCTTGTTGAAATCCACACCGTAGTTAACAGGTGTACTGATGTGTTATGTTCCCCTTAGGTCCCTAGGATGCAATACCTGATCCAACAGATAGACTGTTCCATGCTGTGACATGGATATTTGGATTATTTCTAGGTACCCAATGCTAATGCAGTGAAGCTCGGGTCAAACTGTGAACAAATCCACATAATCTGTAATTAGGGATGGAGAGTTGGCGTTCAGACATAACAATTCTACACGGTCTTTTGTTTCCAGAACGAAAGGCTTTGCACTTCAAGACCTCAATAAAATCCCCTAAAATTCAGACATCGATGGTTTGCTTTTCACTGGGGTTCTTGGAGTGTTTCACAAACATTAATGAAATGTCCTCCAGTGGTTCAGTGAGGCAGGTGCATAGAATTACTCTCACTTTGCTACTAAGATTGAGGAGCAGAGGTGGGGATTGAGTGAATCATCCAAGATTGTTCTGCACTTGTCTGACAGAGTCATAAATAGAATTCAGGACTCCACAAAAAGTAAATAAATCACCACTCTCCCTGGAACAAGCAGCAAAATATTTGTTTAATTTTGACTGCATGCATCCTTGTGTGCTTCTCAGTTACAGCCAGAAAAGAAAATATCACTGTTCTGAGCAAGGTCATTCCCACAGCAAATCCAGGCCGACCTGCAGCCATAACTAATGCGTGCAAAACTCCTGTATTCTCACAAGAATTTAATTTGAGTATTTAAGATCCAAGATACTGGTGTAAGGATTTCAAACTGTCTCAATAAGCCTTACTTATCTGAAGAGATCTCAGTTCCAAATTTACTTGTGTTTTCTTACAGGTAATTACGGAGGCAGAAATAAACAGCGCATGACATCCACCAAGTGGACCCAGGTTTCCAGGTTGGCAAAATTATCTTCAGATAT
>WEKX01029517.1:30562-46296 GCA_013390025.1 Pitta sordida | reverse complement strand
AAAAATTCACTGAAAAAGAACCAAAGTAGCCAGTGCCTTCACACAGCATTCCAATCAATGAAGCTCAAAAATGGCAAAAGGTGTCTAAACCTGTAGGGTTCCCAAATTCTCCCTCTTTTGCAGTGTAACAACAACAACAAAAAAAAGCAGCTCTGTTACCCTATGTGACCTCTGTGGTACCTTTGTCACTTCCAAGGACGCAGCAGCCACTGTCTTACTGATCTTGGCTGAACTTCAAATATACAGAAAAGTTAACTGGATGTAAAGAGACTTCCATAGAAAACCTTTGTGTGAAAAGCTCTTCAACAAAAGATTTTAATGAAATCTCCAATCGAAGAAGCCACAAAACAGAGTAGCAGTAACATTATTGATGTTGTAGTGGAGCGCACAATCCTTGCGAGGAAACTTTTACTAGTTTTTGCTCCTTCAAAGTGTGTCCTCCTTATACTTCTCCCCTGGCCCACCTTCCATTTAAAGGAAGAAATGTGAAGTAAGTTAATGAAGATAATGGAACGTTAAACAAGGATTAATGAGCAAGGAGAGAGATAGGGCCCCTCTCCTCCTTGGCCATACTCAGGGCAGATTTGCCTCTCTGCTTATGTCCAGACATAAACCTGGGTATCAAATGTCAATATGGTTCTGCTCCTCACAGTCATTCCCAAACTCTCCTGAACTCCATCTCCTCTCAAGTCAAGAATTGCCAAGGAAATTCTCACTAATGACAATCTTCTGTCATTTCTTACTGAGCTCACACTTGGTATGTGCTGTGGGTGGTACACATCAAGTCCTGTCTGCCAGTCATAAGGGAGCTAAACTCTTAATTTCTTGTTAGTGGGTTCTGTCCCATGACATGTTGATGAAATCAATCAGAATTAGGCATGGGTTACCTTTAAAAATATGTCCCAGAGTAGCTGCAGCCCAGGTACTCAAATTAAAGCAAGTGTCATTTGTTGAAAGGTAATTAAAATGCCAAAATCAGTATGAGAATTTGTGCTAAGTCCTCTCTCAGGACTACACCTAGGCTCATGATTCAATTAGGTATTACAGCACTAAAGCCAGACCTTCACTCCTAATCTCTGGGCAGAGGATTCAGTATTTTAAAGCGACAAAAAAAGCAAATGACAGCACTTTCTCCCTCATATTCAGGTCTATATTCTAAGGGCCTGTTCTCCAGCTTTTTCAGGAGATTAGAAGACAGATTCCTACACGCTGTAGTTACAGGCAAATGCCCCTTTAATTGTAACCCGTCTGAAGGATTTTTTTCTCCTTTTAATTTTAATTCAGGATAAAGTGAGTCCTGAAAACAACCCAAGGCACGTTGATCTTTTAGGACAACTAGAAATAGTCTCCAGTGGATCCTTAAAACACACAGCTGTTACATCCTTGTTACTTACAGATCTAATAATTTCTTGCAGAGACAAACAGGATCTTATTTGCTATGGCATCAACTGCTTCCACAAATTTATCTTCATGGAGAACTACATTGACTTGTGTGCTGAACTACAGAGCTAGTTCTAGAAATCTGCTCTTTTCCAGAAAGCTCTTTGCCGCTTTTTAAAATTCTTTTAATTGACAATTCAAAGAAAAGCCCTATTTATTAAACAAAATTTTAGACAAAAAGAAACATTTCAAATTATACATGCTAAGTACTTTTGCTTTTTTGCCTTTTTTTTTTTTTAATAGAGAAACAGGTCTAGAATTCTCAGGATTCCAGGCTGTTCTTGGGAGAATTAAAACAGTCTATGGAGAAAATAAAAAAAAAACCCAAACAAAACCACAAAAACAGTAAAAAAAAAAAAAGAAAAAAAAAAGAGCACACTAAGGCATAATTGTGTCCTGCAGCTGAATACTCTCCTCCAAATTCCATTCCTCATATGCTGTGTGTCCTGAGATGCCCCATCCTGCCCCAAACCAGATTCTTAGCTAACAGGACAGAGGCAGCTGCTCTAGTCCCAACACTGGTGCATTTATGGCTTCAGGCAATGCCTTGGGAAGTTTTACTTGCAGCTGGTTTAGGCCCACTTGTTCTCTTAGACTCATTCAGGCAGAGGAATGAAATCCAGTGACAGTGGCTGTGGGAGATAAGAAATGCCAAACAGGCCACCAACATACGTGCATCTGAATGGAAACAAGCTATGAGACAACTGTTCATACATCTATGAACTGCACTGGTCTAACTGGCTCTTAAAAAGCTGAATTTCTGAATATTCTAGGTAGCAAACAATAATTTGAGATACAAGATACAAAGAGCACGCCTGAGTGATAACATGGACGCAAAACTCCAGAATTCTTAGAAACAGATTTTTTTTTTTCCAGACAGGAATCAGAAATAAAAGTCTGATAAAGAGTCATTGTTCAAAATATTCTGTCTGTCTGGATCAAGAAAGCTGTTGTTGTCTACTCCTCCAGCTTCATGATGAAAAAGAACTTGACTCAGTTCTTCTAAGGTAGCAGTCATTTGACTTCCTTGGGAATTTATGAACCCTTGGTTGTGTTGTTACTGTTAACAAGAGCTGACAGTTAAATGCATTTCATTAACAGAAACTAGAATGAGAATGACAAAACTTTAGCAGATCAGACCTGTAATTGAAAAGGTGACCAATGTAAGGAAAAAACTGTCTGCCAGGATTGCACTTGCCTCTCACCCGTACTGATAACAGCGTATCTCCTTGCAACCTGACGTTCTCTTACACTAGTTACCAAAGCATCAGCAAGATGGAGATGTCAAGAACAAACCTATGCCAGCATCAGTTCCTCCTTGCACATCAAGAACAGGAGTAAAAGAAGAAGAATTAAAAGAATTAAAAACAAATGAGATTTTCGCAGCTGAAAAAGTAGAGAAGATTACCAGAGGCACAGTAAAAGTAAAGGAGCTTGACCAGCGCTTTGTCAATGGATTCTTTTCAGTCTTGGAAGGGCAGGGAGAAGATCTATCCCAGGACCACTTGCTGGGAGTGCTTGCATGGAATGGATGTTTTCACTGTGCAGCTTCCTCACTTGCAAGAATTGCCAAAAGATTGGCTGTGCCTGGAACATCTGTCGATTTCCAAAACCTACTGAATTACCCTACCTCCATATGCACAAAAAGACAATTTAATCCAGATGTAAAACAACAGGTAGAACTATAATAGTGCTCAGCTGCAACAGAAAAACAAAAATCCTACTGCTAGACTGTAAATGCTTGAACCAGGAGCTGAGTAGAGCTCAGCAGTTTTGTCTAAGGAGTAAAGAATAAGGGAACAGAAAACATCTAAAAGTAATCTATTCTGAAGAAACACACCTTTTGGGTCAACCATCCTTAGCAAATGCATTTTGTCTCTGAAAGCTCCTTTCCCGGGTTCACCAAATTTAGCGTAGTCCTGCTCTCAGTTGATATACAAAGGTTATTCAGGCTGATTGTATAGTTTGCTATTGTGTTCTCTGCCACCAACCGGAGGGGGAAAAAAACCCATAAAAGAGGAAAAAACCTACCACTATTCATCCTATTATATTTAGTGCTCTGTCTTCCCCTGCTATAACAGCTTGCTTGATTGCCTTGTCCCCCTGCTGTGCCATACTCTTTCAGCTCTGAAAGCACTCCGGGAAAGTGAGGATCATTTATGATATACTTGTATAGAACCTTGCAGAACAGGATTGTGGCTTCTGATCAGCACTGCACTGTCAACACATTATTGATCATCTGAACATGCACGCTCCTTTGCTGACCTGTTGCAATTCAAATTAATACACGAAGTTCATTATTAATAATAAAAAATGTGACAGTGTAAGAAGCTTTGCACATTTGTGTGACATCTCTCTTTCAGTTGAGAGTCCCAAAGACACCACCTTACTGCAAGCCCCTCTGTGATGCACCTCACTCACTGCTTTGCAGAGTATCAGATTACAGCTCAGCCCACTCTGAGAGTAAAGGCTGTTTTTTTTAAACAAGAAAAACCCATTCTCTCACCCAGCTGTTACTTGGAGAATCAAATGGAAGGCCCCTGCCTCCCTTTTACACCTCCTGGGCATGGTGTAGAGGCACCATGAAAGGGTCAGGCTTTTCTAAGATCCAACAGAGCTGGCAGACTCCCAGGATAAATGCTGCATTAGTCTCACGATGTTGGAAAGCTCCAGTCATTTTGCAAGCATTTGGATGTCTGAATGGCAGTGATAAAAGGGAGGGCAGCTAAACCCACCCCCAGCCACAACCACCACAACAGCATTCCAGTGTTATTAGAAATCCAGCTGTTCTCTGCAAAGTGGCAGGACTCACTGTTCATATTTTGGCTAAAGAGACAGATGAAATTCCCCTTCCCCATCCATTATCATTGTATTATCTATACCATACATCAGCTCAGTGGCCGCAGCAGCAAAGCAAAGGGAGAGGCAGCATTAGTATTCAGAGCACAGGCACCACACGAGGCAGCAGGTTTATGATCTGCACAACCTGAAATAAGCACTTCTCTTCCCTGGAGGGCTGGGTTAACACTGACTAGCTGCACGTTAAGTTGCATATACTTCTATTAATATACATCCTTTCCAGGCTAGGAGGGGACAAGGAGGAAGAATACCTTTCCCACTCACACTGCTTAATGTTTGTGTGGCTCTCCACTGCATGTCCAGAAATGTCACCATCCCTTTTCTGACCCCAACTCCTCCATGTTGGCTGAATGCTCTTCCTCCAGCTCTTAGGTACCATCCAGGCAAAGCCATCAGCTGTCCATCAGCTCTCACATGTGTCTCCTCCCAGCCTATCCTGACATCCCCCACTGCCTGGCGCCAGGGGCAGCAGAGAATTCATCTGCTATGAGATTAATTGCTCCCTCTGCCATGTCAGCACAGCTATGGTGGCTTCTGTATTTAGAGGGAGCAGAGAGAAAAGAGTTTTTCACCATGTGTACATTAGGGGATATAGCAATTGCATAGAAACAGCTTGTTTCCACCTTCTGACACCATGAAGGCCCTGTTTTCCTGAATGGATGTGCCAAGTCACCCAATTTGTTACCAAGTGTAGTATAAATAATCACTTGCTGCTCTTAGCCAATACTCATCCCAAGAAAGAGACCATATAGGCATGGTTGCACTTCAACACACCAAAGAGCATCCAAGAAATCACTGGCTACCACTGCTTTTCCAATATCCATGGAATAACTGTGCAACAGGCCCCTACCTTTATGCTCTTGCTTCGAAATTGCTGTATGTCCATCTATATCCAAGCTGCCACAAAAAAGGGATCCCCCTCTGCTAATTCCTTGCTCCTGTCTTGGTCCCATTTTTCTGGCTGGACAGGGACTCAAGTGAGAGCTGTTTTGTCAGGTTGGATTTCTGCAGGATTGATCCTTTTCTAGCTCACAGCACTGCTGCACAAGCACCAGTCCTGGCAAAAAGGCGACGGCGGGGATGCAGAGCCAGGAGGGAAAATAGAGCTGAACTGCCCCTCTGGGTACCAGCACACATTTTCCTTAGCTTAAAGCACCTATCAAACAGCAGTCTCCAATCTCTCTCTGCTTTATCAGAAAAGGCTTGTGTACTACTAGCTAAATAAAGTTCCCTTTACAACCACAACCTAAATTTTCAAATGAACACCGACACTAGTTTTCAAGATCTCAACACCTTCCAAGATCCCGAAACTCAACACTTAACCAGGTTTCTTTTGGGAGACTTCTCCTATGAGAATTAAGCCAAGAAAAATTTTCTTCTCCAAACAGAAGACAAAACATCACAGCTCTGAACCACTTAGAGATACCTCACAAGGCTCTTCCAAGTCACAAAGGAATTACAGCATCTGGGATTTATCATGCTAAGACATACAAGGGGGAACTTTGGGCAGGTGTCTGCCCTTACACTGCTCAGAAGTGATGCACATCCCAAATGAGTTAATCTTGTTTTATTAATAGAATATTGGTTTAGATAACGAATGCTTATTATTTATATTTGTCTCAGGATTGTTCTGACATCACATGACACTGCCCTTAGGACAAATATTATAAATTAAACAGCAAGCTGCGATCATTTTAAGTGCTGCCATTGTTAAAATAAAAAAAATAAAATAACAGCTGTCACCCAGGAAAAGAAAACAACAAAAATGGAACCTAAACAAACATTCCCTTAGGCTGGTATTGTTTTCCTAATAATTGGGATGGTATTTCCTGCTCCCTACCCACATAGCAGCAGTTGGAACAGGAAAACTAGACTTGTCTATTGACAGGTGATAAATCCTTTCCTGGTGAATTGAAGGTGAGTACTGAACCCCTCACTTACAAAACATGATAAAACTTGACTACAAGGAAAGAGGCTCTTGTAGAGATTATAGGAGTGATCACTTGTTGCTGGTGATCCTAAATGGTTGAAACCTCAAAAAATCCTGGGATGTCTGTCCAGAAAGGTCTTTAGGAAGAGTTAATCCCTCAGCTGCCTTTCCTGACAGCTGGTGAATCCGTCTAGGTGAACAGATGCTGCTGAAATGGGGGAGTGGAAGTGAGGAAAGGGATGTTAATCACATTGGAAAAGATTCTGAGATGCTGTTTGGGGCGGAACAGCCTTAAACTGGGATACACAGTAACCACATGCTGAGCTTTCCTGTGTTCACAGAAAACAGGCCTCCCTGGCTCTTCTGCAGGCCGTTCTCCTAGAAGGAGCAATAGGTGCTCTCATTAAGGCAGACTTTGACCTCTAATTGGTAATTTCTACAGTTAAGGAAAGTATTTCCCCGCTTGACTTGCAGTTTCCATTTTTCACTTCAGCGTTGCAAAGACAAGCCCTGCTGGCACAAACAAGCGCCTGTGAAGATAAAACACAAGTAGCCTAGCTCTGCTCCCTGCATCAGCAGAGGGGTCTTAGTTCTTTGAGAGTCGCAGAATCATAGAATAGTTTAGGTTCAAAGGGACCTTTAAAGGCCATCTAGTTCAACTAGATGCAATGAGCAGGGAGATCTTCAACTAGATAGGTTTCTCAGAGCCCCATCCAACCTGGCCTTAAACGTTTCCAGGGATGGGACTTTCACCACCTCTCCAGGTAACCTGTGCCAGTGTTTCACAGCCCTCATTGCAAGCATCACTTCTGAGCACTTTCCTGAACTAGACCTGCAGCAAAGCAATAGTATCACTAACTTTGTTTGGGGCAAGGGAGGACACAAAGCCTTGGGATTTGGAACGGGGATTGGCCCCACTTCTTATAGCTGCACAAACATTTGATTACAGACCATCTCCTCTTGGAATAAGCACCCAATGGACACCTCTTCTGTCCATTGACACTACACTGACACCTCCTCTTTTTCAAGGCACTTTGGCGCTGTATCCTTATGGCAGCTGCTGAGGTAGGAAGATGGCTTTGGTGCACTTGCAACTTGGGGCAACCCATCTTAGAAGCTGACAATAAGTGCCGTGTAAGGAGGCAGCTGCCTTAAGACCATTAGTTAAAAAAAAAAAAAAAGCTAGTTGTAGCCATGCCTTGCACCTGTCACTGGAAACAGCCCAGTTAACAGTGCCAGCAGATGGCACTTGTGAATACACAGCATATTTCTTGGATTGTGTCACCCTCATAACTTCCTGTGTCTGGCAAACAGCCTTTTCGGAGCAGCCCTCCAGTCTTTTTGCATCAGCTCTTAAATGCCATGGATTGTGGCCTGGCAACTACTGCTGGAGAAGTAGAGCTCAGCTCGTTATGTCATTAGACAGAGACCAGCTCAGCGTGTTTCTCCCTTCTCTCGCTTGCAAGGCTAACAATAAAGCCCTTCTTTGAATGCATGGGTATATCTAAAGATGCCATTTTTCTAAACAATGCTGCTTGGTACCTACGTAGTGCCTCTAAGCCCAGGAATATAACACGGGTTTTGTACACGCACTAACAAATATAGCTCCACAGCTAATTTTAGATGTCTGAGACCTCATTATTGCTAAATTGCAGATGAACAAACCAAAACAAAGACCTAGAGCACATGGGCTGAAGATTACTAAGTCATTTGCGGAATTTAAAAAAATAATGATAATAAAATCCTAAACAAAACACAAACAAAATGCAAATCAAACAGAAAAAAACCACTGGAGAATTTAGTCCTTTGTTTGCTGCTATGAACAAGAACTCAAATCACTAGAGATACAAGCCAGACTTATAGAGGAAATTTAAAAAGAGAAGAAACCCCAATATGTTTAGTTATTTAACTTAAAACAAAGGTAAAAAACCCAGATGGGATTTTACAGACCTAAGATCAGCTATTCAGGAGAAAACGGAAGGAAACATATTTCTGACATTAAGGAAACAAACTGGCATTAGACCCCTGTTAATCACAAATACCTTCCAAAAGATGAAAATATGCAAGAAAATAAAGGCAGTGAAGGTCAAGAATAAGCTCCCACAGCAACTTACAGACATTAATGGCACTGAGGTACAAAACTTTGATACACTTGGCTGGGATTCATGAATTGGGCACTTATTCTCTGCATAACAGCTCAAAGGTAATAATCACAAATGGTGCTATTTAAATGGAAAATAAATAGCCCTGTCTCTTTAAGGATATCATGTCTCATTCTCAGTGGAATAGTGGCAGCCATAAAAAAAGGCTATGATTTCAGTATTTCTCGTTATGACTTCTCTCCCCGCTCCGCTAAAAATAAAAGGCTACTCTGTAGTTCCAGATCAATCTAACTAAAAGAGAAAAATTCGCTTACAAAAACAAAATAGCAGCTCTGACACTAGTTACGTATTCATCACATGTGAAAATGGCCCCATAATGCTGCCTTCAAACCTTTCCAACAAGTTGTATTAAATTAGGTTGGGTTCAGAATTTTTTTCATGCACCAAAAGCAAAATAAATATAGCTTTATTTAATGCTACTAAAAGGTTCAGATTCAGCTGGAACCCCAAGGCATGTGGCTTTGTTGTTAAAGCACATATACTGACTCTATTGATTGGTGCAGTCCTCTGTGCAAGAGAATTTGTCACATCAGTAGCAACTGAAAAATACTCAGGAGCTGTAATATGGTTTAAATGAGCAGTTATCACATCAATATAAAGAGCATTTTCAATGGCAGCAGATAGGAGCCCTTTTGCAAACCTAGTATTTGTTTTAAGATAAAGGATGACAACTTTTTTACAAGGAAGATTTTTTTAAGTAGTGGCGAGCAAAGCAGCCACCCCTGTAACTGTCTTGTGATGACAGCACTCCCTGGGCATTAAAAGCCACAATGGAATGGAAACTTATAAGTAGGAAAGGTGTGTCAGTGCTCTGAACCAGAGGGATGTAAGGGACAGAGAAAAACTGCTGCTCCCTTGCCTCCCTGGTCTTTTCCCTTGCTGTTGCCCAGAGCATACCTGTGTCACAGCTGCAGATTCACCCCAGACTTTGCTTCCTGTAGTCCCCACCTGGCACAACGCAGGAGCTGGGAGACCCAAAACAAACAGAAGATTCTTGACCCGTCCTCAGTGCAAAGCAAGAGCTGGGGGAGCATAAAGCTTTGCCATGCCTCCCTCTCTCCTCCGGCCTTATAGAAGGAGATAAAAGGAAATTACCATTCTCTCGCTTTATCAGGTCTCTTTGTTTTACTCCCTTTATCAGGACGGTTGATCCTGGCCACGACCACGTTTATGATCTAATGGGCTGTCAAAAGACACTGAAGCATTGGAAAGCCATCTTGTATTCTTGTATCTCTTTTCTCTCAAGCTGCCAGTACCAAAACAAGAAGACATGATTTTAAGCTGCACCAGGGGATGTTTAGGCCGGATGTTAGGAAGAGCTTTTTCACAGAGAGAGTGATCCCTCAGTGGAATGGTCTCCCCAGGGAGGTGGCGGAGTCACCATCCTTGGAGGTGTTTAAGAAAAGTGGATAAGGAACTCAGTGACATGGTCTAGATAACAGGATGATGGAATGGGGAGTTAATGTAAAAGAAAAAAAAGTAAAAGATGACCCTGAGATTAGCTCAGATGGTTAAAGCACGGTGCTAGCAACACCAAGGTTATGGATTCAATCCCCATATGGGCCATTCACTTAGGAGTTGGACTCCACGATCCTTGTGGATCCCTTCCAACTCAGAATGTTCTGTGACTCAGTGATTTCCAATTCTGAAATTAGAAGAGCTCAGCTGCCACCACTTTAGCAGGAGGTCAGTAACACCCTCAGCACTAAAAGCCTGCTGTTCCTGTAGTTCTGACTCCATATGTCACAAGCCCCCAGTTGATATTAAATGTGATCTAGGCCGGCACAGATAGACCCACTAGCCTCAATCACATGTAATCTAAATTAAAAAGTTAAACAAGATGCAGGAGGGGCCACTGAGAAGTCCATAAAGCTCACAGCAGGTTGGAGTTGGATGATGGTTCCTGCTCCACTACCGCATCAGTGGATACTGGGCTTGTATCTGACACAGCCCGGATGGCCTCACAGACCCACCCCACTCTCCAAGGTGTGTAGCCTTCTGCTGTGGTCACAACTGAATTGGAAAAAAATATAAAAATAGGAAATTCATGGCACGGAACAAACAAAAAAACCAAAGCCTCATTTCTGGGGCACGAAAAATTCTGTTTTTCAATAATGATAGTTCTGTATTTTCAGGGGATGGAACATACCTTTCCTGGCTTGTGTATTTATAGAGTACAATTCTCTCTCAATCACATCCCTCCTTCCCTTGAGTTAATGTACAACAGACATTCTTGTCATTCAGGCAAAAATCCCACTAAAGGAAGATGAGAAGCGGCAAGTGCTGCAAGTTTTGAATGAGATGAGAGATTTCACACTATCCTGATATCTTCTGGGTAACTGCTTATTTTATGATGACTAATAGGCAATTACTATGGTAATACTGCAATACAACATGTGTGAGGTTTGGAAATGAGAAATTATAGGTAACTACTTTGGACTCATTTCTATGGTAACAAAAAGTAATTGTCATTAAATACCAGTTATACTGCGGCTGTACCTGGTAATTATAGATTTTTTTATGCCCAGGAACATAAATAAAACCAATAAATTTATTCAAAAGGTCCACAATTGTTTACTTATACGTTGTTATGTAGAATATACAATGACAAACACCTAATTAGGAAAAATAAACTCCATTGAGAGCTTCACCTTGTCATCTGAGATGGATACTCTGTTTTTCAATTCAAGGCAACACATGATTTTCACATGTATTACATGAAGCTAAGAAAAAAACCTTTGCCACCAGAAAAATAGGTGAAAAATAATGAAGAGACATTATGCAAATGGTAGTATGGACATGAGGAGCCGTGTCTCACAACTGAACAATGATGGTAACAACCACATACTGTATCCAGTCACTGTGAACATACATCCACACGCATATACATGCAGGTATAGGTGTATCCCTCAAAGTGATATTATCAAAGAACAAAATCAGAACTCCTCGTCTGATCTAGAGCTTAAATAATTTAGATGAAGTCCACATGCATTTACTGTTAAAAAAAATCTTAAAAGCTCAACATTCATGTTCACATGTAATTTGACTATTTCTAGTCACAGAAATAAAGTCAACAAAAGCCTATTCAGGATCAATCTGAAATATTTCACCTGGTTTTCTGTTTGTATTTCAAATCTTTGAGAAGGAATGTTTTAAGGTCAGTTTTTAAACATATTGTGCCATTGAGAACCAAAAATGAAAGAAGATTGTCCTTTACAAAATGCTGGTATGAGTCATTTAAAATGCTTCTCAAGCCTTTATTCATTTGAAACAATTTGCTAAATGCAACTTCCTTCCACAATTTCAGTCCTCACAAAACTGTATTTCTGAGTCAAAAACATACCATTTGCTCAACATATTTAATCCCAACACAGCTTTAGTATGGAGAATGGCACTGTTTATGGTGAATTTGGTTTTCCATTCTAGGTAGGGTTGGCCTCCTTTGTGTCCAACAAATTGTGTTGTTAACCCCTCACACAGGCAAGCAGTAAAGATTGCACTGAGTTCAAAAATATTGTACCTTGACAGTGGAATGTGAAAGGATTAGAATCAGTGTGCGCCCTCTTCCCCCCATTCAAACAAATTCCTGCAGTGGCTGCAATCAAGCTGGAAGGATACAGTAGTGACGACAGTTGAGAACACTTAACTAATTCATGGCTTTAATTTACTGAAGGCTGATACTGTCACAGTTATCCAACTGAAGGCAACGCAGAAACACCAAGGAATGGGAAGAATTACTAGGTCATGCGACAAAGCCTTTAGAGAATGGTCAGGATATTTCAACTGCCTTGTCATGGCATTTCTGGGATACCTCAGTGAAGAGCTGCCCAGACTAAGCAACACATCCCTTTTGGTGCCAGGATAGGATTTCATCTCTGAAAGGTGAGGCTGACAAATTGGAACTAATCTAAGACGGTGTGGTACAGTCATCTTGCCTGCAGGGACACATTTCAGCATTCAGCTGCTGAATGCCAGCTTAAGAACAAGCTCTCGATAAAGGAAAGTTCAGGCCAAGCCTGGGGATGCACGACTTTTAAATCAAGAGCACTTTTTTTTATCCTTAGTCTACCCCCATCTCCCTGGGGATGACAATAGGTTCAGAAGATGGTAATGCTATACTGCAGCAGAGGGAGGAAAGTTGAGAAAGCTCTCTTCCCTTCACTAGTTTTCCTTTATTTCCTAAAGCTGTTCCACAGTTTATTCCATCAGAGAAAGTGAGATTAGTGTTGTAGAGAAACTCACAAATATTTTCATTTTTGCGCCATGTTCTTTCAAACTGAAGCTAAAGATTAAATCATGCCCCATCTCCAGCTAAAAAGCTCTTTCAATTTAGGTGAGAGCTTAGGACAAGTTTCCAGATAAAGCAGAGGGCAAATTGTGTTGAAGACTCACTGTTTTAGCTGGGTAAACCAGTGGCATCTTCCTGGGCAATTTAATTAACAAGCCCACGTAGCACACACTAACTGCAAAACCAGTTACACTTAGAAGTACAGTAATACCAGGCTTTAAAGACTTCAAGAAAGGGATGAAGCCTGTCTTCCTGTTTTGAGAAAGACTCTACATCCTTGTCCACGGTGAACAGCAGGTACCTGCCATTATCCAGTATATTAAAGGAGCTGGGTATATTCACGTGGCAAGAAAAGGACTATAGAGGGAATTTTTTCACTAAGGAGAGAGTTCGGTGCAATAGTCATCCTCACAGAAGGATATGATGCCAGCAAAAGAGCAAACAGACAGCACTGCAAGCATGAGCAATCCCAGTTAGACACTCAGTACCTTTGGCCTGCAGGTGAATTTGCACTCTGAGGGCTCTACTTCTCTGCACCTTTTCCTTCCAACACTCCTACCCCCACACCCACTCTGATCTAGTGTGGTTTGCTTGTGATTTTTCATTTCTCACTTTTTTCCAGAAAGAAACAGGTGAAAGTAAAAATTAAATATTTTGATTTCTAAACAGTCAGAACTTTCACTGGAAATAAAGTCTAGTAGAAGAGATTTCACCAACTCTCTTGGTTTATGCACGTAAGTTTTTAAGACACAGAACCATATGAGTTCACTTTCTATTAAATGAAACTTCTGCCCTAACATTACAATCAAATTGCAACCTTTTCCCATTTATTGAAACAAGCTTTTTTCAAGTTGTGTGTACACCTCCAAGCATTCTAAATTAGAGGGGGTGCTTAACTACCCCTGTAAGTCACACAAGGCATCTTGTCTTTTGATTCCTGACTGTTTGGGTCAACAGGTTCTTAAACTTTTGCATAAACTTGAATAAATCAATAAAGTGCAGCACCCATTTCCATGCATGCTAATACACTGAGCAATGACATTAATTTCCATGACCATTTCTTTTTGAGTCACCTGAATGTGCCTGTCATCATGATATCTAAATAACTTTCCTCACAGATGTGGCTGTGCTGCAAGCACTCCTGCTTTATGGCTGTCACATTAATCTCACTTGTTGCTAGTTATGAACATTTTACCACATCGAAGTCCCTCTAGAGTCACAACTCATTTAGTCTGTTCCCTTGAGAATGAGCGATAGTTTATAGAAAACAGGCAATTCTTGGCCAAATTGTTGCAGATTTGGCTTAAACTCCTAAACCTCAGTTCACGAGAACAAAGGAACAATGATTTTGGAGAAGAGTACAGGACCCTTGGAGAAAGTCCTGCATCTCCAAAAATGACAATGAAGAAAAATCTCACCAGCCAACTGTTACTGTATCATCCTGGGTAAATTAGTGATTAGTTCCTGTTTTGATCTCAGGAGAACCAATACATTCCCATCCCTTCTACAAGAACTGCTGACACACTCCAGCTTTTAATGTTGCCCACTGTGCCTGGGATTTCAAAGGACAGTGAAGTGCATCCGACAGTGTACTTTGCCAATTGTGCAAAGCTGTGTACTGGTAAGGTAAAAAAAACCCCAACCCTCTCTCACACTGGCAGGAGATCAATTTACAAACTCAAGCATGAGGTTTAATTACCCATTTCATTATCTTAGCTTGCATAGCTCTGAATATGAACCTTCAATGAACCAAAGAAATAGTCACCAGCTGCTGCTTTGAGGAGGGGGGAGATAACAGGACAGAGAAGTTCAAATGCCTAAAACTGCTCTTCCTGCATATGGCACCCCTGTTTGCAAAAGCAGGGGATTGTCCCCAGCCAATAGATCTGTGTTAGACCACGCTACATGGAAGACTTCTGAAAGTTCTATTTATGTGCTAATCTTAACAAAGACCAAAGAAGATGAAACAGTTATCTAGCCAATCACTGAGAAGCCTCAGAGTTAAATTTTCAAACACAAGGAAGTGATCCTCAGAGATTTTTTTCAGAAATTCATCCACTAAATTCAAGTAAATAAATTGTGATGTGCTCGTGGATTTTGTATGAGCAGGAAATAAAGTGTTTGCTGTAAATTATTCACTCAGCACTAGTTAACTGCAATGCTGGCACATTACTAGGCTTTTTAATATTCTTCTCGAGATAATAGGTAGCATTTTGCTTATTACCCTCATTTTTAAGTTATTAGTTACATTGGGCCATTTGTAAATACAGCGAAGAATTGCAAGAAAATCAAATGTTTTTCCAACTACCTCATTAAAAGTCTCTTTAGTTCAGGAGGGTTGAAAATCCTGCATATCAAGAAAAGCTAAACCACCAGTATACCATCAGCCTCAGCAATTCTGAATTAATTCACATGCCCTTTCATACTACCTGGGTTCCCAAAAGTCTTTTCAAGTTATGAGCCATACGCATGCCTGTAAAGCTGCATGCCTCTGTAAAACTCTAAATACTAGTGCAGAGGAAAAAACTACAGGGCAAGTAAATTTATGGGGGAAAATGAAAGCTGCTTAATTGCACCTGGAGTTACTTCCAATGCAAGGCACCCGGAACGGAGGAAAGTGACGTAGTATCAGATTCCAGAGCTGGTTTAGGGCTTTATTCCTGTGTGGTGACGCATTCTGATAAATTCCCAGTGCTGTCAGACTCCACTACTGCAATACATATCACTACCTGATTTTGGATTTGCCAAGACCTGAGTATCACTGAGCTAAAAGGAGACCGCGTGTTCTCAGAAGTTTCACTTAAAACTTATAAGCGTTGTTGAAATCACCCACGGAACTCCTGCTACTCAAATTTATTAATTAGCAAAGCACAGGAGGGATAAGGAGCACATATCATCAAATCATAGGTGGGAAGAGATCTCCAAGACCAACCATTAACTCAGCACTGCCAGGTCCACTGCTAAATCATGTCCCTAAGTGTCACATTGTCGTGGTTTGACCCTGGCTGGATGCCAGAGACCCACCCCAACTTCTCCTGAAGGAGAAAACTAAAAA
>WEKX01029517.1:0-30515 GCA_013390025.1 Pitta sordida | reverse complement strand
GGATGCCTGGAAGAACATCTCTACCCCTTCTCTCGTGGGCCTGGGGGCCTTCAAATCTCTCAGCCTCCCGACGCAGGTTCTGAGCCGGCACGCTACATCTTACTACTGCCCTTTTTTTTCTTCTCTCCCAAGTATGTTATTCGCAGAGACGCCTTTATCTCTATAACCTTGAAGGCCCTGGCAGCACGGAGAGAGCCCAGGCAAGAACTGAGCTGTTAACCCCCTCACTACCAGAGCAGCAGAAAACCCCCTAAACCATAACACACATCCACGCATTTTTTTGAACATCTCCAGGGACAGTGATTCCACCACTGCCATGGGCAGCCTATTCCAATGCCTGACCACCCTTTCAGTAAAGAATTCTTTCATAACATCCAATCTAAAACTCCCCTGGCACAACTTGAGGCTGTTACTCAATAAAGAGCTGCCAGCAGCCCTGTTTTCTGCACCTTCCTCAGTGGTCTCCACACCTTTACAATAACTCAGTCTCATTCTGCTTAGCAATGCAATATCAAATTAGATGAAAGCTCAAGGTAGCCTGGCTACAGAGTGAATTGTGCTGTTTAGTCTTGCGCTGTAAGCAAAACCACATACAGTATATTACATTTCTCAGGGGTTTCTCCAGAGAACTGTGTGGTACATGTAATTGCCCCCACAAACAAATCATCAACTAATCAACTGCTTTTCATTATCACCTCCAGCAGCACATTTATTTTGTAAATAAATGCATTAAGAGCAAGCAATTTTGGGGAAAACAAAAGATTATCTGAATATTATCTCAACAGAAGAAGTGGTAAAGTAGTAAAGCAAATACTAAAATGAAGCAAAATTAGCATAGGGTAGAATGATTATTCCATTCCCTGTATCCCTGTCTATTATGGTACAATAAGAGAGTGAAATCTCTGACTTTAATGGATGATCTGGGTAGTTTAAGAGAACTGTGATTGACTGACACATTTGCATAGAGGCTGATGAGCAGCATAATGACTGCATTTATAAAACATAGCTAAGGTCTAACTCTAAACTGACATTAACTCCCACACTTAAAGGAGGCTTGCAGAGCAGAGTTTCTCTCTACCGGCTGAAGCAAATAAATTTGCTANAACTCTAAACTGACATTAACTCCCACACTTAAAGGAGGCTTGCAGAGCAGATACTCTATCTTGAAGAGTTTCTCTCTACCAGCTGAAGCAAATAAATTTGCTGTTGTGAGCCCCCTTCCTTGACAGGAACTCCAGGAAGTCCATGGCCACGTGAGAATAACCAGTTTCAAAGGAATTAATTGAACAAAGCCATATAAGATTCAGTGACAAAACAGTGCAAGGTGTATAAGGCAGATACTACAACACTACACAGATTTATAAACCACACCATACCTGTAATTTCCTAGGTAGACTCCATCAGGATTGAGCATGGGTGCAATCTTGAAAACCAAGTGGTCTCTCAGTACTTTTGCAATAGGATGGTGGCTCACGAGGAAATCAATTATACCTGAGGAGAAAAAGAAAAACATGTTTGAAGAAGGGGGTTTATGACATCAGTGATTTCCAGATATCTATCTAAACTTTCATGTATTAAAAATTAGAAGGATCATTCCTCTTGGTTTCTGGCACTGCTCCTGCTTCCAACAGAACAAACCCCTTGCAATCATGTAGCAATTTCCACCCTCTTAAAAATGCAGAAACTTTAAGGAGAAACACAGTCTGTCCTCATAACCCACGTACACTGTGGCTGCATTATCAGCCACTGTCCGGTTTCCATAGAGGGAGAAGTTACTGCTCATCAGCTGAGCCATGATAACAAAACATTTCTCCTCCTAAACAGTGAAATGAAGATACCTGACATACCCAGCCTGCACACATGGACTCGTACTACATCTCAGCTCACAAGTGGCAACTGGGTGAGCTGTGGTACCTCAAATTCATTTGAGCACGTCAGACTTAATACAAACACGGATTTCAGATTATCTCTAAGTATAAAGAGTATAAAATGCCTCACAAAGATTGAGGGAGTTACATAACCTCGGTACCACGCACAAGGGTTCTGTGGGATTGGTAGACTAGAATTTACAAGGCCATATGCTTCACTTATTTTAGTCGTAGAAACCAGGAGTAACTTCACCTCACCAACTCCTTTAATGTGGAACCAAGGGAAGTGATGGGAAGCAGGTCCTAACTGCCCTTCCTTGAGGCACATCACAGCACCAGAGCCAACAGGAGCTCCTTCCTCTTGGCTTTGTGCTCAGGGACTGACTAAACATTACCTCGCCCCAAGGCTGGTGCTGGGGCAGGAGACATGAATCTGGCAGTTAATATCATTGCTTATTCCTCCACTGAGTTGGTACTGACAGAAATAGCTTCCAGGGAATTAATGTTGAGATAAATTGAGTTCCTGTGTAATCTCAGGACACCCACAGATAGGTCATGACAATTTGCTATTTATTGTAAGGTCCATCCTGTGAAGCAGGAACCATTTACTGAATTTCCACAGAATAAATCAATCACTATAGTCTAGTAACAGGAAAAAATTAAGCAGAGAAAAATTAAGGCTGCTCATCAGTGAAACTTCACTAATGGTGAGCTCTATTAGACTGTGGAATTGTCTCTCCAGGGTAAGAGTGGAATCCCATCATCAGAAACATTTAATACCAGACAGGGTAAAGCCTTAGGGAATAGATATAACAAGCGACAATGCAGTATAGAAGAGACGGCATGGGCTAACTAGCTGACTTCAGACCTGATTTTTAGTGATTCAATCAAAATATTTTTTAAAACCCCCTAAACCCCAGGTACATGCCAGGTTAAAGGCACTTGTTGATAGCTTGGCTGAAACATACACTAAAGTTGGGACCAAAATCTCACAATCTGTACAACTCCTTCATTTAGCTTATTTCTTATTTCGCTGTGTTTCAAATACTAACAAATCTGAACTTATGCTGCTGTTGGAATGAATTCTGATTTGTTGAGGCACATGGAAAAAAATGAGGGTTCTGAAATGTCTAAGATGATCAAGGTATAATTGACTCTGAACATCAGCAATTTTTTCATCTATTAGTGACTAATCCTGAAGAGGAGAAAGTCCCTTCCTGTAACCAGATCTTCTACTTGAGAAGAAGCTAAACCTGAATTTCTAAGGCAAATTAGCATACACATAATTATATTGCTCAGGAAATGTTTCTGCAATTACCTCCTCCCAATGAAGGAAACTGAACATCGATCTGCTTTTTGGCTGGTGTTGTGACTTTTGTTCATTATACAACAGCAAGAACACAAAGAAACGACGGGGACACAGTTGGATCCTGAATAACCAGATTTCCTAACTGTATGCAAACATGAAAAGCTTAGCTATGTTAAACTGCTGCTCTAACTGTTTTCTGGCAAGTGTCAGAAACATAACCCACAATATGCACACCTGGAAGACTCCAAAGTACTTAAAGGGACACAGCCCCAGAGTTAGTCCATGGTTTCTCAAGATGCTATGTTGGTTTTAGATATAAAGAGCTTGCAACTAGACTCAACTACATTCAAACATCACATCAGTTTATATTTTCTAAAACACTTGGAAGAGTTAACTACTCAGAAATCAGAAAAAGCTTTATCCTAGGTCAAGTACAGTCTTTCAAGGCAGCCAAAAATAAAAACAGCATAAATATCATGTTGTGTACATGATCATCACTTCACGGTCCTGTTGTGTGATCTGGCAGCATACCAGGAGAGAACATGCTATACTACATGCAGCAGGGAGGACCATGAATACCTCAGGAGTAACATGACTGCTTTTCATTTAGAAGGCAACACAAGAGCTCACACTCTCAGAGCTTTGCTCTGGCTGTAACTGTGCCAGGGAAGAGGCTTGTCCAGATTCTGCTCATCTTGCCCGTTATTGATGCGGCCTCACTCACAGAGCTTGGCAAAAGCATCTTGGCAACTAGAAGCTACAGTTTTCAGCTTCACACAGCACATTATTATTCCCTACCCAAGGACTTGCTATGACATGGAAGGGTGCAAATAAACATGTCATGGGTGAGCCTCTGCTCTGTGAGATTCACTATTGCAGCCAATCGAAGGGAAGAGACTGGCCTTGGGCACTCAGGAGCTTGGTGTGACACAAGACCCAGCATTTCCCAATGTTCCACAAGCTACTGGGAATGTTGCAGCCAAGTCCACCCAGTTCAAAGAGATTTACTTTATTTTCTTATAATAAGAAAGGATACAGTAAGATAAGTAAGGAAGAAACCTTACCCCATCATAAAAATACGAAGCAAGAGTTAAGAATAACTGAGTCATGGAATTCTAATCTGAAAGTAAAGGCAGTTCTAAGGAACATGAGAGAAGCATCAGATGAAAAGGTAAATTTACGTACACAAACCTCACTAGAAAATGATTGTAAGCATCCAAATAATCAATGCAATTATCAAATACCTTTGTCCTTCAGAGGAAGCCAATAGTTCTGGACCCTCTGAAATAGTCTGGATCAATAACATTTAAAATAGACAGATATCAGACTATTAAAAATAATACCATCTCTGAGAACTTGGTCCTCCTGTTAATAAATCAATACAAACTAAATTTTACAGCTTCTGTAATCAGCAAGAGACATATCAGTGTATCTCATTAGGCCAGGGTTAAGAATTTGGCAGCAACCAAAGCCCATTTAATATCATTTACTTCAAGGCAGACATGGCAATACAACAGATGCCCTAATTTATTTGTTGATCTTTGTATTAAAATAACAGTTTGCTGGTAAACAGGAAGGGTAATGATGCCAGTCACCCTTGTTAGTGGCTAATAATTGCTTAATTTGTCCACTAATTGACCTGTGCTACTGTTGAAGCACTGGATCGTGTTGCAGGGCATGAAGTAAACAAGGCCACTGTAATGTTACTTTAGAGAATGACTTCTGGAAATAGAACTACTTATTGCTATAAATTTTCTTTTCACAGATGAGCAGATTAATTGGTCTGCCAATTAGTCTGCTATTAAAGAAAAAAAGGGCTGCCCACAGATTGGTTGGATCTTCGAACTGCAGCCCCAGTTTGGGTCAAAGGAAATAATCCAATCTGAATCAGTCACATCAGCTATGAAAAATAAGACAAGCATTATTAAAAAAACAAATCCCGGTGGCTGGAGACCAAGGAAAATAGTCCAATAATGAAGCATTAACTCTTTGAGTGACTTGAAAATAAAATGGACAACATGATGGAATGGACTTACTTAGGCATATTATGGTGTGGAAAAGTTCTCCAATTAAAAGAAGCAAAACAGTACAGAGTATTTTCCTATCAAGCTTTCTGGAAAAGCAGTTAAAATCTTTATTTTTCAAATAATAACATGCAATTATAGACTCTGCCTGCAACTAGAACAGCTCTGAAATCAGCATTCAGCCAAGACACAAGAAGTGGCTTATTTATAGCCCACTAAAAATCAGCTAAAGTCTTTACATGAACTTCAAGGAGCTTTTCACAGTTGTGATGGAAAGGAAAAAAGAATTGAAAACAAGGAAAAAGGAAAACACAGCCACATTGGCTTAAAAATATTAGTAGTTTTTTAAAAGTCTTGGTAAACACATAACTGAGACCACACTAAATTGGGACCAAACCTCTTCTGCTCGGAGTCATTTCTCTGTCATTATTCTTTCTCAACCTAAATGCAGTTTTTCAAATTTCTCTTGCCTTCTGAAGCTCAGCACCTCTCATCTGCTCCAACACTAGATCCTATGGTATCTCTCTGCCCACCCTAATCCAGCTGAAATTATCTACTGGTTCTTGACAGGAAAACTAATCATTCACTCTTCCATAATATGTCATTTCCACTATTCGGTCAAGATATTTCCTCAATCAACCACTTTAAACTCTGTTTAAACTTCCTGCTGGCTCTAACATGACCTCTCCACATTTGCTCCTTCCAAAGAAAAGCCTGCCTTATTCCCTGTTTTTTCCATTATTCCACCCTTTCACCCTCGGTCTGACAATATATTTAATTGTATAACTATATAATACATTTGCCCTGCTCCTATTACTGAAAATCTAATCAGCACAGATCCTAATGTAATATGGCAACTGCTAATGCAAATGTATCCTGGACTGTATCTAGTATATGCCAAGAAAGAAGTGATTTATGTTTTCAGACCCATTTCCTAACGTTGAGTAGTTGCTGGTATCCTGCAGTCAACTCACCAAAGCCTGCAGGTTAAAGAGAACGTAACAATTAGACTCTCACAGAAATAGGATGTATGCATTAAAGAACAAATATATTGAAATATACTGTTAAAGGAGACAGCTCGATGTGAATGACAATACTTACGTTTTAGTGGAGAGTAGGAAAGCAAAAGAATGGGGTTTGGCTTTTTGGAGAGGTTTTTTTTATTGTGATGGTGAAAAAAAAAAATCAGATAATAGGGCCCCAACCCCCCCCACTAACACCCAAAGCAAAGCATGAAAAAGACAGATGGACACTCTTGTCCATCTCAGCGTGGTGGGAAAGGTGTCACACTCACACTGAACCCTGCTCAGCACAGGTCACAGCAATGCTGAGCCAGTGATCTCCTGAGGATGTGCATCTGTTCCTTCCCTGCAGCCCCAGCAGAGCCCAATAGGCAAAAATGGTCCAACAATGTCTTTAGCCTGAAGTGTTTCCAATATTCAGCACAACAACAAGAAAGAAGTAAAAGCATGAGAATAGGGATAAACGAGCAGAGCTGAGCCACAGTGGGGTTATTGGCACAATCCAAGATGGTGCTGTCACCAAAATTATCCCTACAAAGGATCAGCACATAGAGGGATCCGTAAGCATAAGACCATTGCAAATGCTGAGTCTGTCCCTTCCTACTGTGCTGCTGCTCCTCCTCAGTGTGTAAAAACAGACTGACAAACTCAAATGGGTTGTGTTTGTAGTTTTTTTACACTTCTTAGAAACACATTTCTTGGAAAGGGGAAGTGGCACACAAGGGTAAACCCATTTGTGCTAGCATAAATACACAAAAAATGTATAGATTTTGAATGCTTTATTAATTGGTTACTTTGTCTTTCTAAAGATCCCTTTGGAATCCATGGCAAAACAAAGGTTTATTTCATCAAAACCATAAAAAGTAATATGGGTGATGAAGAAGCACTGAAACACAAAGACAGGCACCTGCCTATAGTGTTAGATGAAGGAAAATTTGACGCCTGAATTATGCCACTGGTTTCCAGATGCCAAACCTGATGTAAACCTCCATGCATATACCTCTTTCAAAGTAGTTTCTGCAAACAAGTGAGATTGGGAAGATCCAGATCTTGATCCGTCAATCCCCACTCTGGCCATCCTCAGTACACTTGAATGCAAAACAAATGAGTGCAAGGGTGTTTGCATTCAGGGGGATAGAGCACCTTGCACAAAACCATACTGAGCATTCATCAGATCCCATTTTTCTGGTCAGCCCCTGCTCCTTGTGTTTCCTCTATGCTGACGTTCAGACTTCATCTAACCTTCCCTCAGGATAGGCTCAGAGGGGACCTGCTCAGGCCTGAGGGTGCCACATGATGAAAACCAACCAAGTTCTTCGAAAATGCAGAGAAGATAACAATATTTACAGTGGTTCCAATGGGCAGGAATCTCTCAAGGGAGACAACCAGACAACATAATTGCCCATGACAAAACACATTGGAAACAAGCAAGGCAGGTGAGACAGCGCTAGGAAGGATGCAGCAGGTGAATCAGAAACATCCCTGGTTACACCTCTTCAGAAGTGTACAGGAAGAGAAGGGTTGCTTGATTTTCCCGGAGTAGCAAACAAAGCAATAATGGTTGCAGATTAAAAAACAACAGAAAAAAAAAATAAAAAAAAAAAATCAACAAAACAAACAACAATCTACTGAAATAACCACAGAGACCTAAAGATTTTTTGGGGCTGCTTTTAACCAACCAAGCTCAAGCAATGATATCTTACTCAGCACCGGAATATTTATCTGTCTATTTGGAGTCAAATTCCTATTGTAAAAAAACAAACCAAAAAACCCAACAACTCCCTCCCCCAACAGTTAGTACCTGCTGGGTTGCGCACATGGCCCCACTTCATCTATTTTTAAAAGAAGTTTTAATCAAGTTGAAACAGAAAAGTTGCACGCCTAACTGAGGATCCAGCTTCAATAAGCAGATTGATTAGAAACACATCAAGCTATATCACAGCATGTTTGTTCTTTTATTTACTGTTTAGTCTCTCATCTATTCTCTGCTGTAACTCTAGGTCTCTTCAAAACACAGGATTAAAAGCAAAGGAAATCTCGAATAATGGGATAAAATGAATGTGCAGGAAATGAATGGGTGAATTAGATTACAGCAGATGAAACACTGAGGTCTCAAATGCAAAATGCAGGGAGTTTATTTAATTTGTTACTCTTTTAAAATGAAAATATGCTCACTGACTTGAATTAGTAATTTTCCTGTTTTAAGATATGTTAGGCCATTACAGCTAGGCCTGTTTCCAGAGCAGTGAAATAAATGGAAAACAGCCAATCTCCCAGGGAACACGCTAGCTCACTGCATTTTGCCAGCCCAGTGGAACAGTGCTAATGTCAGCTCCAGAGAAATCCATGCTTCTGCTAGAGGGGCTGCAATGCGAGGGAATTGATAATGACTAGCAACAAATACTTCAAATGGCAGAGCGAGGCACAGATGGATTTTAACTCCAGTTTTAATGTGCATGGTAAGCACAGACAGTAATTGATTTAAAGAACATTTAAAAAAACTATTGCTCCTGACCACACCCCTCTCTCTCTCCTCCAGTTAAAATAGGGTTCCACAAATAATTAATCTAGCATTTGGTGTGGCTGAAACACAAGTCCATGACAAGGAAGCAAGCAGTGGGAACAGCAGTCAAGAACCTCCAAGATGAGTTCTGTCAGTGTGAGAGGGAAATTGCTCTATCAGTTGTTGATCCAAGTCAGGACATCCCAGCCCCTCACTTCCGTCCCCCTCCAGGCTTCACAAGTATTTTCCATTGCACGTAATGATCTAATTGAGGGGAACAGAGTCACTGATGGAGGACCACAGGTAAGTGCCAGGCCTCTCTAGACAGAGCAGCAGCTCACAGACACTGAGGACAGTGAGTACCGATTGTGCTATTGCATCACAGCTCTACAATTAAATAAAACTGATGATTCTGGTATCCAAACCTTTTAACTGCTTTCCAGAGTTATAAATTTACAACAATTCTTCTCACACTGTTTACCGATACAAGAGACATTTCTGACATTTCAGCCTTAAATGACATTTGTCTTCAATAACAATTGTAATTTTAATGAAGATTTGGGAACACTTTACCATACTAAAACATTCTAGGACTACTGTGTAAAAAGGTGGACCATATGATGGAAGACCTTTTTTCTCATTTTGGATTGGACAGGACCGAGTGGAATAGAAACCCTCTAAATTTCTTATGGATATGCCACATAAAGGTGGTATACATTTACACAACTCCCCTTCATGTGCACTATCCCACCCTTTTGCTAGATATGTATGATTAGACCATGCAAATGATGCCTCAAAACCCCAAAAGGTTCTAGACCATGATGCTCCAGATGAATTTCAAGCAGTGAGACTATGTTGCAAAATGGATGTGACTGGAATAGAGTCAGCCACAAAGCAGCAGTCTAGAGGTACAATCAGTTCAGTGCAAAAAGTTGCTAGCTGAAGAGTGTTTGGGATTTCCTATGTATTTTCATAAGCTATAGCTCTTTCCTCATAAAAAGATTCACATCTGCTTTGAAGGATATGCTGGTGCTGGGCTGGTGCACAACATCCCAATTCAGTACTGAAAGATATAGATATACATTGCCAGTAAAACATAATTAAAGCTGGCAATCCCTGTGACTAGGATGTTGGACCAGGAGCCAGAATGCCTGATCTTGGTCTCTAGCGCTGCTGATTTTTGGCAAGTTGCTAGCAGAGTCTGCTATTTTAGTACGTTCAACTTGAGATAGCAATGGCCAGATTTGCAGGGCAGCAAAACTGGCTTATTTGGGGCCAAAACCAGCAGATGGGTTTTCCAAACAAACTCATGAAAGCTCATTGGAGCTGACTGCACTTGGAAATGTGGCAAGTGGCCACAAAATGGGTTTGCTAGGTACTGACTAAAATTCTGAAATTTTTCTGCTTCTACCCAGCTGTCAGTAGAGGAGATCTGTGCCACTGACAGTCCATTCCCACCCCACTTTGCCCTAAAGATAAGCACTTTCTAAATATCAGCCCTGCAGAGATCCTTTGATAACAGAGATAATCAGTACTGGTCAGTTGAGAAATGCAGGTTTGAGTACTCTCAGTTATGGAGTTTTCTTCCAATGAAAACCAAGGTGCATTAAAACTGTTCCACAAACTATAGGTGGCTCTCAGAACCTCACATGATTACCTGGGGAGGTAACCTGTTAAAATTGTCAGCCAAAAAAAGACACATTTAAGCATTTTGTGAGGACAAGTCTAGTTCTTGAAAATTCTCTAGATACTTAATTCTAGTCAATGCCTGTTCCTGCACAAAAAAGTAACATTACTAAAGAGACTTAAATGATGATGAGACCACCCAAATCACCTCATTACAGAAGACTGCCTAGGTCATATTTATACAATACTGTTCTCATAAAACTGTCTTTTAGCATGCCTTGAGACTTGTTATGATACTTAGGCAGTTTAACAAGTGGAGACCTCAAGGAACCTAAAAGTCTGACCCTTTCTCTTCTTTGTTGGACGCAGCAATTTATGACCTCAGGACTCATTTTGATGCCACTGAATTAGAGTGTGTGTTTTTTCAGATTTTATAAAAAGATTTAGAACAATGGAAACAAGCCCTGCTACACTGGGTGTTTATGGCGCTTGATCAGAGCAGCAGCAGGGTGTTAGTGACACCTCTGCCTCATCCCACTGCAGCTCTGAGTGCATGGGACTCAGGATCTCTCCAGCAGCACTGTGAGTACATTGGGTTAATCTCTTCCATTATTTCATGGTATCTGGCTCTACTTTCCCTGCAGCAATGGGATACCCAGCAGCTTCAAAAAACTAGACCAACGTAGGGGAGCAGAATGAGGCCAAGGCTGGATTTGTTTGATAAAATGTGCAGACCTGAACAGAGGGAGGCAGAGTTCCTGCTGACCTCTATAGCGATGAGCCCATACCTCAGCCACTTAATTACCCTGATGGCTTAACTACAAACTAATCCCTTCAGGCCCAGAGGGCAGTTGTACAGCTCTCCAATAGAACTGGTGCAACAGCAAAGACCTGTGGAATTGACTTGAAAGAGCCTGTCAGGCTGACAAAGAGAGGAGGTATTAGCAGGAGCACACAGCTGCTGCTGCAGGATTGCCCAAAGGGTTCCTAAATTCAGCGCACAGCACAGAGTGGGTGGCTTTGTTCGTTAGTTTTGTTTTCTTTAATTTTCTTAATATGCTGTAAGGAGCTTGGAGTTCTCTTTGCATCAAAATGAGCCTACCAATACCCCCGGATGATGCCTCTTTTCCTCCTGGGAAAAAACAAAAGGGTGCCTAGAGAAACACTGCAAGGATCAGATGATCTCAATTTATTAATGAATTACTTGGGATTTATTGGAATCATTCTCAAGATGTTGCCTTAGAATATGATGTGCTTGGTCATTATTATTCAGAGTCCATCCTTCCCATGAGTGTGAGTCCTCTAGACAGCTTGAAAAATATTTGTTGCATTATGGGCCTCAATTTTTATGGAATTAACTAATGTTAAATACATCTAAGATTTAAGCCTTAGACTTGAAGAGAAATATGCAGGAGATCCCACCTTCCCTGATGGGTAAAACAAGAGACAACCCAGAAAAGAGGCTTGATTGCAAAGGGGAAATAAAATAAACACAAGGGGAATAAAATCAAGAATACATGAACCAGAATTAAGCCAGCATGTACCCCAGCAGAATTCACTCAGGCATCCTTGCATTGTTTCCTACTATCCTTATCAAGTTGCAAAACATCAGACTTTTCACCATGGCCCTGAAGGGGAGTTTCAGCTGTACACCAACAACTCACACAGCACTAGCAAAGAGGTAAAAAACCAGAAACAGAAAATCACTTCATTCTCCAGTTTTGTATTTAGAGCTATAAGGGTCTTGCAGGGGAAAAAATAATAGTTCATTATGTTATTGTTGCTTTACCCAGGACCAGGCTGAACTCCCTAGAGGCCAGAAGATGACTGCTCATTTCCCCATTATGACAACTGGACATGTGGAGGTCAGAAACTTTTCTGGGGCCAGCAAGGAGACTGCACCACAAGTGTAAAGTTCCCTGGTGCAGGCAACTTTGGAAAAAGATTCACAGCAGAGCTATAAAAGTGATAGAAATAACCTTTGATGGACACAAGGAAGACTAAGCAGACTTAGTTCTACTTGGAAACCACTAAAACTTGCAAGGAACAGCCAACAATGCTGACTCTTCTTCTTTCAAGCCTTTTACTGAATCATCTCCACAGAACTCCATAGTCCCTATATGCCCAGAGCTACCTTTCCACAATGTGGCAGCAGCATTTTTCTCTGGGTATCAGGAACCTTTGGGCCTTTGTTGTGCTTGATTCAGCAAAGGTGGGCACTGGGAATGGAGAGCTGGACCAGTTTTTCCTAACACATGCCCTAGGGTTTGCCATATAGAGTTGTTTGCAGATACTGTAAGCACAAGCAGCAGCCACATTGTACTCCGAGTCTTAGAGTCTTAACTGTAGTAATAATAAGAACTACAGCAGTCTGAAGATGGATAGATTAGCCCAAGCAAAGAATGTTTTGTAAGCCAGGGAGTTAAAAGGTGGATTCCTCTGGAGGGAGATGGAGAACACATTTACACATGAAAATCTAATACACAGTGAAAAAAGAAAAGGGCATTACATAAATAATGCTAGGGAAGAAATGAGAAATAAATATTTTTAGACACAGTTTAAAACTGGTTTCCAACATCTGCAAACACGTTGCTCTGTCAAGCAGAGACCCAGAAGCAACAGATTTGAATCTGGTCTGTGTGTGTTTGCCTGAGGGGCCCTGCAGAGCATCACTCATTCTCAACAATCCTTTCCAATTTGCTTCAGCTATGAAGAGTTGCAAGAGCATATTGGGATTATCTCCTAATTTGCCTTTATCTTTAACAACCAGTGGATATTTGCTATTGGCCATGTCACAAATGGGCTACTCAGCTAGACAGACTCCTAGTGTGACCCACTTCTGGCACGAAAGTAGAACATGTACTGCTGGGAAGGGGCAAGAGTTCATGGGGTGCCTGCATGGGTGATGTTGTGCCCTAATATTCTGGATCTCTCAAGAAGATACAGGTGCAGGATTCCAAACAAAATGGCAATGTGAGCTGACAAGCTCTTGTACTTCAGCTCTGAAGTTCAGTCTGCTCAGTGACAGAGAATAGCTGATGTGTCCACTCCTCAGGACTGAGCCCTGGCTGTTCACTTCTACTGGAGACGCTAACAACGACAACTTGACAGCTTGTCCTGGTAGAAACCTGCACAACTATTTGTCCTCATTTCCCCTGGGGGGACAAATGACTCGATTGCTTTGTTACTTTTGATACATGAAAACTTACACTAGGCCAGCTGTAATGGCACCTTTTGGCTGCTTCATTGATTTCCACTTTACTAGGTTTGAAGGTTATACTGCTCACTTTTGCAGGATTTTCCTGCCCTTCTGTTCAAATCAACTGAAAAGGTATAAAGGCAGCTCTCCCATTCCCAGTCAGACAAAGGCACCTGCAAGACTCCAGTGGCCAAGTGGGGCAGAGAGTCAGCAGGGACAATTCAATGCTGGTGTCACCCAGTAAGGCAGCACTTGTAAAATGGAATCATTAGGTTCCAGAAGCAGAGAGGGAGAACCCTGTTAATTCAATAAAGAGCTACTTTACACTTTCCTGTAGGTGCCTTCTGGGCATAAGAAAGGTGAAAATGACATCACAGCTCCCTTGCTCTTCCTGAGAGCTGGCTACCTGTCCCCTAAAGGTCGAGTGAGCTTCCTGCTTGCGCTGGGTTTGCCCCTCAAGGACATTTAAAAGTACCACATAACCAAAACCAGCAGCATGTGAGAGACTAAGGTAGATCTGTATCCATTTCTCCCTCTACACAGAGTATCAAGGAAGCAAAGGCTGAGCAGTTCTAATCAGTGTCAAAGAACAGTCATAACTGGAATGAAACACGGAATTCCATTTGCCCAGTAGCTTCAGTCTCAACAAGTGATGAAAGCAGGGAGTGTACTGAACACCTGAACTACTTTTGGGTGACTGGGAGAGAAGAAAAAAAAAAGAAAAAAAGAAGTGATTTATTGAACAAACCCCTAATCCTCTGGGATGATCTGATGGCCAAGAAATTGCTGGCTGCATCTGAACTTTCTCCCCTTGAATCAGAGATGAAAGTTGTGTATCTGCAAGTTGCTTGCAGTGGTGCTGGAGGGGACTTGTTGGGTAGCTGCCTGCACTAGGCTTCAGCAGGAAAAAGCTTTTTTTTCCGTGGTTTGTTTTTCTGTCTTATAGAGGAATAAAAAAATGACCATGTCTCTACATGAGGAAAAGAATTGCTAAAGCTTTGCTCTGCTCCTTGTCGGTGGAGATGGATCTCTTCTTTTATTTACACTGCATGACATCCAAGCAAGAATAAGCTCCACAGAAATAAATTAGGGTCACTCCCTGTCAGTACAGATGTGCTCCTGGCTGTTAAGTAGCAGAATATAGCATAAGCCCCTACCTCTGCTTCAGAGAAAATTTTGCTTTGAAAATGGAGCTGCACTGCAGATCCTAAAGGTGATGGTAATTAACAATATAGAGGGAATACTCAGAGAGCAAACTTTTCTGACATGAGCAGGGCCACCACAAGCAACTGGCATCTCTTCATGTGAAGAAGTGAAATTCTCCAGGAGGGTATAAATGTGCATGTTGTCTTCTGAAGAGCATGAGGGAGAAAATCAGTGGGATATAAATTTCAGGAATCCTCTAAGGATTGAGGGGGTTTGTTGTTTTAGGAAGAAAAAAACCAAAACACAAACCACCATTTCCTAAAGAATTCTGTTTGGAGACGGTGTTATTGCAGAATCTACTTTGAAGCATATTAAACTAAGAAGGAATAAGATGCTCTTGTTCCATATTAAGAATTGCTGGAGAAATGTTCTATTGCACTCTACATTCACAGCCTGCCTCAGATGCAAATGAACTCTCAAGTGCCAGCAAGCCCTCAGACAGAAGCTCTCCCCGAGCACTTTGCAGTGATGGATTTAAACTCTGGCAGCACTGTGACCACATAAGCTAATGTCAAGGTGCTATTTCCCTCAAACCCTTGGCCATTAGGAACATTGCCAGGAAGAAAAATCAGAGTTCACATGTAACCAGGGGCAAAGACTATCTAACTTCCTACTTTGAATAGTCAGACTGAATTTTAACATCTTAAAGGTAAACTTAACTTTAATAAACAGTCCCTTTTACTGCATGAAAGATAAAGACATCAGAAGCATGAGGTGCCACTGAATACATTGGATAAACTGAAATCCCCGACTGTCATGCACACTGCAGAGGTAAGGATGATTTCCAAGCCACTGCAGGTGTCTGTCAGCTGTGTGTGGTGGCAGTCACCTCCTGGCTGCTGTCTCCAGGGCAGGGAAGGGCAGGCAACCTCCCTGCAGTGAATCAGGGGTGCAGTTCCATCAGGTTTCACTTCTGTTCCCTGCTTCTCCCAAAGACTAAGTGACAGGCCCAACTTTTAAAGGATGGCACCTGGGAGAAGGCTGGATCACAGTATTTTTCAGTTCTTCTCTTGACTCTGCGACAGATTTGATGGAAGACAGTTAAAGCTTAGTGAGGATGAATGGCTTCTCCTGCACCAGGGGATTAGGCACCCTCCTGTTCTCTCTTTGCTGTTATGGCATCAAGTACGAGTGTTTCTAAGGGGACAGGGCATGGTGCTGATTAGTGTCATACTAAAGCCACCACAGCAGTAGACATTTAATAACAATGAAAATTGATATCTCTCAGTGGTGCTAGAAACAGCTCCTTCGGGGTAGGTGGAGACCTTAGTGAACCAGGCAGACCTTGCCTTGTTGCCATTGTCTGTGTCACACATGTTCTGTAGTCACCCAAAGATGTGGCTTATGCTTGCCAACAACATAAAACACATCCAGTTTTGTCATATTTTCCCTACACATTATGTCACAGGCAGCAAATTTTAAGAAAATTTTTCATAAGACCAGACTTTTCCTTTCCTTTTTAAACTGAACACACATTTTTACCTTGCTTTCTTCCTTCCCACCCAACAACACGTTTATTTTATTTTCATTCAGTGATAGTGACAAAAAAGTAGGAAAATTAGGAAAAAAAGACAATGGGAAAATAAGAGAAAAATAGAAGTGTGCTTGTATGAAATTTCAAGTATAAGCCTCTTTAGAAATGCCACACCTGTGGCATTAGAAAATTGCAAATTATTTTTAATTATCTTTTATATTTATCAGCAGCAAAGAAAAAAAAAACATAACCTCCAAGTCAGAACATGGATACCAGGGATATATTACCATTTGCTGAACATTTAATAAGTAACTTGACCTTTGAACTAACACAATAGGGCACATCTGGAAATTGTCACTTCAGTGCGACATAAGTCACTAAGGAACCAGCCTTCCTGGGGAGGACAAATTTTTAGAGCTGTGTGCCACTGTTCAAAATTACCCTAAATCCACACTTCCTGCCTACAAAGTGTTCATTTCAAATTTGCCCACACATTGGGGTCCCAGCAAAGCAATTTGTGTCTACATTTCCTCCTAGATAAAATTAAGCAGGACTGGGAAAGAACATGTCACCTTTTGGCTGAGGCATGTGCTCTGTTGTCCTTCCTCTCTGTTCTCAGAGCTCAGAGAAGCCAGACTGCATAGAAAAAGCAAAGCCATTCTTTAAGGGGCTGTTGTCTGGGGCACAGGTTTGCTTTCATCACAAGTCCCTTCTTGCCTTCCAAACAAGCTTTACGCCCTTTTCTCTGTAAGCTGGAGAAGTCAAGGTGACATGCCTCGTGTAAACGTGCACATGGAGCATATGAGCAGCCTGTGCAAGGGCAGAGCAAGAATTTAATCCAAGTGCCCTAGTGTCAAAGAAAAGCTTCCAGCGGCCAAGTCCCAGTCACACATGAATGGTGACTCCTCAGAGCAGCAGCTAGAGTGATGCAGAAGGAGCAAGAAGTTACAGGGCACCTCGGAGACAAAAGAACTAAAAACAAAATGAAAACAAAAAAAAAAATCAATTCAGCTGAACCCAGCCAGGGCAGGCAAAGAACAAAGGGTCGGAAGACAAAGCTGGAAACAATAGACCAGCAAGATTAATATCAGTTGTGAGGAAGAGCTGGGACACTACTGAAGGGGAATGGAAAAGGCTTAAAGTATAAAAACTAGAAGACATTCCTAATTGCAAATCCTGACCTGCAGCTTGATCAGCACAGCTCTCACACACTGCTGCACTTACAGAACAGGCTCATCTCACTACTTAGACTTCTTGAAAGCAATAATGGTCACTTACTAGGAGCCCTTTCTCTATCATTAACACCACAGCCGTGCAAATGAGATCTAAACCAACTCCAAACTTCTTGTGGATTTACATATTTGTTCCGAGTTTTGCATATTCATGATCTGGTCTCTGTACTGGGGCAGGACTTCAAAATTTCTGCCTGGGATTTCCCCATAGCAGCAGATGCTCTGGCACCATTTCCCATGAATGCAAAGTCCAGTTTTGGAAACCTGCTTGGAGGTTACCCTGGATGCTCCTGGCCAGCTGGACTGCTGCACAGCCACAGACTGAGCAATGTCACAAGCAAAGTGGTACCTGATATTTCCAGAGGACTTGCTCTGCCATGTAGGCCCAAAGAAGTTCCATTCTATGGGCACAATGCTTCTCCCCAGAAGTGTAGGACTTGCTGCCCATGGCCATACAGAGTGAGACACAGAAAGTGGCCCTGACCTACCTGATAACTGAGCAGACAGGGATCAGCATCTTCATAATCCACTTGGACTGTGATTTCTTGTGGGAAAAGGAAAGCCAAGTGATCATGCAGTTGAGGTGAATCAACTTCTTTTTCCTTTTCCTATCCTCAGACAATGTGCCACGGTGTGCTGTTGCAAATATGATATGCTTTGCCTTAGAGGCAGGTTGGTTAGGGGTAGAAGGAAATCATCTTTAAGCTAATGTTATCCAAAAACATGAGCAGTCAAGAAGCATTGCAAACCCAGTATGTTTAAGAGATTAATTGGCCAATCTCACATGAAGACAAAACAAATTTGCCTGCTCTTTTATAGTGAAGCCTTTCTCAATTCTCCCTCTTGAAGACTAAGGGCTCCTTAAGCTCTCTGATTACTGTAAAGAGGATTAGTTAAGCAGAGGTAGTCAAAGGCATGCCCTGGCCAAAGGGCAAACAGAATCAGACAAAGGCACTTGACATTTCTTAGCTGCACAAGCAAAGCTGACCTTGTCCCAGGGATGAGGAGTTAGTGCCAATCCATTCCTCCTACTGGAAGCAGCAAGATGAGCACCCAGGGTCAGGCTGGAGGTTGAACCTGCTTGGCCAGACCAGTTTTCTGGTCCTGCTACCACTGATTGAATGGAAGAGGTGAAGCAGCAACTTCTGCTGTTGGTGCAAAGGGGTGTCTCAGCCGAGGAACAGCCTTCTGCACAGATGACACAATTCCTCCCTCAGAGACAGCTCAGGTCTCCAGAGTTTTGGGGATTTCAATGCTGCTGCAGACAGCAACACCCTATCTACCCTGCCACCATCACTTCATTTCCATGTAGGAGAGCCCTGGTGCTTCCAGAAGGCATAGGTGGCAAGAGAGTGAATCACATAACTCTATAGCCAGGAAATTTAAACTCATTATAAAATCTCCTCCAACTGAGGACACCAGGTGTATAACCTCTCGTACCTTCCTGACACCACAGTGAATTGATTCAAAGCCTGTGGCATCTTATAACAGCTAATGTCACACTGGGTTGCAGGAATTTCTCTAACAGTATTTACATCAACAATTTTAAAAGGAGCTTTTATTTCCATTACTCCAACACGGATGTTTTATTATTCTCAGAACAACCTCTCTCTCTCTCCCAGGATACTTCACACTAAAATCTCATCCAGGAGATTTGTAAGGGACAGACAATAGTGTTTTTCATGTTGTTTTAGAAGTCAAGGAGAGTGTGTTTCCCTCTGTGTTAAAGCTTAGGAGCTGTACACTTAAAGAAAAAAAAGCAACAAACCTTAGTGAGAAGGATGAAGGCAATTTAACAACTTTAAGAGAGCCCTGCAGCTCATTTTATGTTTGGTCTGTTGAATTCTGTTGCCTTTGTTTGCTTCTTACCATTTGGTTTCCTGAACTCCTATAAAAGAGACCATGACCTGCAGCTCCTGTTCACCATGTTCCCTCACTGCTTCTAAGTGCTGAACTGCCCCTAAAAGAACAGAGTTCCCATTCTCTCATGACACAACTTATGCATATCACTGTCCGCATGCACAATGCCACTCATTTTATGGAAAGATTCTACTCTTTTTTACCAAGAGCAATCATGTATAGGGTGGAACTCTACATTTTGCTGTGAGTCACAGCCGCAACTTGTTTTGAAAGGGAACAGAATAAGTTTTGAATAGGAATGGAAGAGCTTTGTGTCTTTATACCTTTGGGGTGGTAAGAATATGAAAACAGCCTTAAAGTGGAGCGTCTGTTTAGTTTCAGTTCTCTTCAGTATTAGCCATGCAGGCCACAAACAGAAGTGCTGGAAATGGTTCCCACCAAGGGCATTCCTGCACCAGAGAGGAATTCCTGCCCAGAGCTGCAGTTCAGCCAAGTCAGAGCTCCCTCCTGCATCCACAGGGGCACCGCAAACACATCCAAAGACGAACTGCAAACTAAGCCTTTCTACATATGGAGGCGTTTGGAGTCTAGAAGTAGCCAGGGTACAGCATAAGTGTTTGTTTCCACACTCTTTCATTTGGCAGAGAAGACAGAAGTGAGACTTGACAGAAATGTAACAAACATTCATGTGTAAGAGTAGCACTCCCTGTGGAATCATATTTGTTTCCTCTTCTAGTAGGAAATACGTATAGCTTGGAAATGAAGATGAATTGGCTTCTTAAAAGGAAGAATGGAACAGAAAGTGAGATCAGAACTGAGGCAAACCATGCATCTATTCAGATGCACATGTCCCTTTCTACCTCTCTCTTTAAACTTAGAATCAAAATTTGTACAAAAGCTTTCAGATTCTATTTTCTGCCCTCTGCTGGCAAGAGAATGGGGGTTAAAAACACAAAGAACATTAACAGAAAATCAAGAGACTTTGCCTAGTGTGGTCTGTCTCTTCGTTTCATATCATCTGATTTGAGGTGAAAAAAGAAGGAACATTCCTTTAAGCAGCTATAAAGAAAAAAGATTGATTGAAGAATAATTTTTTTCTTGTGGATTAAGAATCACAGATTTGTTTTCTTAATATTTTTATTTTTAATGGCTGTTCACTACTCAGCCCATAAACTTCAAGGTCAGCTTCAGGACAAATTACACTTAGCATGAGATGCTCAGCTGGTGGCATTCCTCTCCCACCTGTCTTGCACTGAGTCTTCCATTCTGAGCTTCCAGCCTGAAAAACCATATTAGAGGCTTAGGGTACAAATTTTTGGTTTTGCATTTAGGGGTAGTGGTGGATACCACACTGTGTTTAAAAGACAACAAATGACATTCTATTAATAGAATGTGCTAAATCAATAAGTACATGTCTTGGTACACCTAGACAAGCTTAGGCTTGCAATTGATGACTGCCAGCAAAAGCCAAAGCACGCAGAATAAACTTAAACATAGTAATCATGGTGCCTCCTACAACTTGCCATGCACGTGAATAGTGAGGAACAATTGCTTTTTTCCCCACATGAAAATAAAAAAAAAGTTTAAAAACCTAGTAACCCCTGGAAGGAAAATAAGACTAAGAATATTAGGGGTAAAAAATGCTACAGTTTTCGGATGAAAGCCAGCTTTCAAAAGGCTTGCATTATGACCACTGCTTAGAGGGTGGGGGCTTGCACAGATTTTATACACACATATTAGTGCACATTCCACACAGGTATAGCCGTTACCTGATGTTTTTACCTGTAAAGCAAATTTACTTGCTTTAACAGTATGGTGTGGAAGAGAAACTAGCATACATTTTCTTAAATAAAAATACTGGGGGGGAGAAAAATGAGGTGAAATATCTAAGAAAGGAAAAGAATTTAAAACTACAATTTCAGAAAAATCCATTGGAAATCTGAACAGCCCATGAGAGATGAGCTCAAGCTGCAAGATGAATTTGCAGTGCTTTGTATTCACTCTAAAGCCCTCCAGCAGCAGCAGTGATTCAAGTCTAAGAGCGAAGGGAAAACAAATCCTCTTCATCCTGGACCCTACTCCTGCTTATTCACCCCCAAACATAACACAAGCATCAGTGATCACGGTGACCATCACTGTCTGAGAAGGAGAGACACCCTCCTACCTTTGGATATGAAGGGTACTCATGTGAATATCCTCTCTGGTAATTGACTCTCCATTTCTGTCCCTGAACTTCACAACAAGCAGTTAAGAACCATCAGGCAAACTTCCTAAAAAGGCTAACCTGGAGCATGGCAATAACTCTTAAAAGACCAAAACAGAAACAAAAGGTTCTTAAACCATCTTTTTATGAAGAGGGCCTCCAGGGCTTTGTTTGCCTTTTAAGAAACTGAACTACAGCTCAGCTGCATGAAATATTATAGCACTTGCTTTTAACTGCTGGATGAGGTGCTTGATGGTTCTAGGGATGTCTGGCTACTGCTGCAAGCACTCCACAGCTGGAAGGAGACAGAAATGTCTACTCAAGTTTACAATGCTTGCACATTTGCAGGAATACAGATATTTGTAGCCAAAATCCAGTTTCCAGTGGATTCTTCAGAAGAAGGAAGACACTGAAACAATACAGCTATGAATGGGGCAACCATGTTTGTTCATGGAAAGAGTGATTTGCCGTTGGAATGAGCCACCGAGGGAGGTGGTGGAGTCATTGTCCCTGGAAGTGCTTAAAAAGCAACTGGATGTGGCAACTAGTGGCATGGTTCAGTTGATGAGATGGTGTTAGATAATAGGTTGGACTGAATGATCTCAAAGGTCTTTTCCAACCTAGTTAATTCTATGTGTTATTTTCCTACAGAAACATGAAGATCCTCACTCAGATATTATAATATGTGGGTAAAGTGGAGGACAAAGGACCAATAGACAGGATCAAGCATATCATGATGTATTAAGGGTAGACAACCTGCTTCTCAGGGACCTTGCCTAATCAAAAAAATGGAGGATGTAATAGGTAGCTTCTGTGAGGTCCCAGGAAACTGGTGTTTGGACTACGCAGATACATATTCTTTACCAGAGAACAGACCATAGAGGTCAGGAAGAGACCTGGCTAGCTCAAAGACAGGTAGAAAAATGAGTAAGGATTCAGTTATCTTACGGCTTTAAAGAGGGAGACAGTCTTAACTGAATAGACCCCAAGATAAACTGGAAAAAAATTAAGAACACCACCACAAACAAGCAATCAACAAAACACATCCCCCCCCAAACGCTCCCGCCCCCCCTCCCCACTTGTAACTTATCTACTTCCCTATGGACTGATTCTCTGGGTCAGGGCAGTCACAGTTCTGCTGTTCCAAACCCAAGATGCTGCTTGCTTCTAGGTAATTTGGGGGATCAGCTTTCATATCTTAATACTTCAAGTGGTGAGTATAATCAAACATTCAAGAAGAAATCTCTCCACTAAGGAAAAAAAATCCTGACGTGTTCCATATGCATTGAGCTGGCATCTGGATATAAAGTCTGCAACACCTAACTATGCCAAAACCTTCCCAAGGCTCCAGAAGTAAAATTCCTAAGTGTGCCCTCACTTGACTGCCAAAGGAATTTTTCTATCCTTTCTTTTGACCCTCCCACACGCAAATTTCCAAAGATGGAGCAAGCACCCAAATTCACATTTGGTAATGCTAGAAATAATGCTGCAATGGCCTTGTAATAGCTGACATTTCTACCTGTCTTGATACTAATTATGTACACAAGGCAGCCTCATCTGCACTGGGCAGAGAGGCTCAATGCACAGCAAAGTTCAGTGCCTGGATCCATGCCTTTCCAAATAAGTCAGGCATGAGTTGTAACTGCAGACACAGCAAGTTTCTGATGTGTTTCTCCAAGACTGATACCTCCTTGTTATTTTTCTTATCTTTCCCACTCTTTGGTTTGGGGTTTTTTCCCCCCCTCTGCAAATCACGAAGTTTCTCTGAGACAATTAGAGCATGACTTCTATCTAGTTGTTTCATCAGGCTAAGCATGCCACCCGCTTCTACACATCTCTTTTTTTTATTTCCCTTTTGAATAAACTCCCCATTATCAAAATAAAATAACATCATTTACAAAGTACCACCTCAGCAGCATGCCTCAGCTTTCATTTCACAGGGCTATGCCAGCAGCCACAAGCAGAATCAAAGCAGCCAATTAAAAATCCATATTCATTAACAAACATCATGTGTGCCATAATGCTCTGCATTGACTATGGCACTGCAGGAGATGGGAATCTCGCTGAGTTTTCCTGCTCTCACTCTGAAGCATTGTTTTATTAAAGGAAGGGTTTTACCTTTGCTACTCTGCAGGCCAGGAAGAAGAGACCGAGTGTCCTGACAGCCCACGGGGCCAGGGCAGAAGTGAGAGATAGACACAGGACCTTACCAGGATGAGGAGCACACAGAGACCCCCATGACCCTGTGCCAGACCTTTCCAGCCAAGGTCTTTAGGTACCAACAGGGCCAGTGGCAAACCAGTCTGTGGTGTCCTAAGCAGACAAGGTAATAAACTCTGCATATGCTTGATTGATGTGACTCATTGTCTCGCCAGGGCCAGCTCCAAGCTGCTGCAGTGAATTAGCAAATTGCCCTGGCTTCAGGGGAGTTACACTGATTTACACCATCAACACTTTACCACTCTAGACAGCCCCATACCTAAGTACAATATTTCAGACCTATACAATGAAGTTATATGAACGCGTGCCAGGGTTATTTATTTATTTGTACCCACAAGCGTGAGATTTACAACTCTATAAATAATACAAGCTGGGAAATTTGCTTCCTATTTCTAGCAGGAATGCTCTGTGCGGGAAACAGCTGTCAGCCACTGGGAGCTGTGCTCCTCAGAGTAGCAGCTTCAGAGAGGCCTCTTAGAATTCAGTTGGAGAACTAGGGTCACTGCTTTGTAGTAGAAGAGAAGCTGGAGATAGTAGATAGCAAGAAAACTTAAACAGTTAGAGAACCAATCCTAAAGCTTTATTAGAAAAATGATCTGGAAAAAGGAGCCTTACACAATCATATTGTATACAAGTGTGACTGTCAATTCTTCCCAAAAACCTTCAGAGCCCAATTCAGTCAAATTCACACCAAGTTCAGCAAGGCTTGGAGACAATCTATTCCTATCGCCTCAAAGGAGACAGGCAGCTGGGTATTAGATATTTTGCTTATAGCCTCACTAGAAATATCTGTCTTATGAGCTCAGCCAAAGTTATCCAAACCAAATACATGCATGAACAGGAAATCGGATCTCACCAGATCTGCCACCTTTGTGCAAACACTCACCTTGGCAGACGAAGGAAGATGGTGTTTCCCCAGGATGGACCCGTGCTGTGATGAACACCACTTTCTGTTCAGCCCCTGGACGCAGGTTTTCTGCGGCAAAAGAGGGCAGGGGACGGAGAGGAAAAAGAGAAATAAAGATCCTTAAATTCAGTCCCAGATGCAGAAACAAAGGACTGTTAGTTTTTAAAGCAGATCCTTTAATTAAAATTGGTCATATGTTACATATAATTTATATGTATATAATCTATAACTACAAGAGGCAGATATGCAGGTCTCCAAACCAAGGCCATATAGCAACCTACACAAGGCTCCCAAAACTAATGACATGCAGCCAAACCTGCAACAACAAACTTAGTTCTCTTTTCCAAACCGAGATTTACAAGAGCAAGTTTAACTGCACTGTAATTCTGCTCTCATTTGTGATAAATGTGTCCCTGGGGCCACAGGAATAGCAGTGGGGGTCCAGTCACAAGGTAAAGCCAATTGCACCCCGCATCACACTTGGTACAAGTCTTAGGAGTGCCAGGCAACGGTGAAGTAATACAAGTTACATTTGTTAGGCTTTGCTCTGAAGGATTTGGAGGCTATTTATTTTAGATCTTTTAACTACTTGGGACTGCATCTGCCCTGACTGAAAGAAAAGTTCAAAAAAAATAAGGTATGGAAAAAAGGATCAGGATTAAATCCAGCAAGCTTCTCCAGTGAAGGTATGAAAGTGTGCCATGTGACCTTCAAACTACAGACAGGTGGAAGGGAGATTTAGATCCCAACTATGCTGAATTTAACAGGGGTTAATCCCTCAGTACTGAAACCACACCAGTTTGGCCACTTGCGTCAGCCATAAACTACATGGGTCAAGAAGCATCTTTTCTCTGCTTATGCTGTGACTGCATTTAATCAACAAGAAATAAAAAGTGACACTCTTTCAAAATGGATTCTGGAAATTTTAAGGACTGTAAGAGGTCAGGACCTTAGTTAGATGTCTTATCTCAGCCTGAACTCACACAGCAAGGGTAATGCTAAGTAGACTCCAATTGCTAGAGACAGTTTAAATCCTTGTTTTGAAGTAAAAAGTTTATACACTGAAAGGAGACTGGGAACTAAAGCCAAACTTCCCACCCCCATGCTAATTATGTAGATGCACTGCATATATATCTAAAGTTGCTTATGAGCTCTCAAGACCATACCTGAGACATTATTTTAATGTCTTGAATTCTTAGAAATGCTCAGTTTTCCCCATGGTAAATTACATCTAACAGCGCCACAGGAATAATCAATACAGTTTTTGTGGTTCTGAGGAGACAATCACAACAAGTTTTTTCTATTTCCTTAGCATCTCTGGAAGTCCTACAGCAACTCTGCATCTTAACTCAGCCATTCAATTGTTCTTTCCTACTCCAGCTTCACCACTCTCTGGTGCTTTTGAGCCCCAGAGGCAAAGAAATATAAGAAAGAAGGCTTCAGAAATACAGTAGCTGTACAGTAGGGTCATGTCTGCAGGAGAAAAGTGGGAAGCAGCCAAAAGGAACACAGCATTGTCTGGTGGAAGTCAATGACCGACCATCCCACATCATTTGCATTAATATTAAAAAGTGTGGGAAGAAGGAAATAAACCAAAACAATTCCAAAGAATAAAAGGAGAAGGCTGGGATCATTTTCACTTTTGCAAGAGGAGAGGAGTTTGTCCTCCTGGAAAGTCAGCATTACATGAAAGGGACTGTAGCTCAACATGGATATGATGCTCACAGCAACGTGACTACTACTCTTTGGATCTGGAACAGCACCCTATTTAGGAAATTTTTCAGACAGAGGATTAGCTTGGGGTGTTTTGTGGCTTTGACTATGTTTTCAGTTACACTATTTTTGTTATTAATGCTTCATAACAGCTACACAATCATTATTATAATCAATAATTCTCACTATACAAGTCTATTTTTTTAGGCAATAAATTAAATTTCCCACAAGTCAAGCCTGCTTTGCCCACAATGGTTATTAGTAAGTGATATCCTTGTCTTATCTTGACCCATGAGGCTTTCCATCTTATTTTCTCCTCATCTCCTGGATAGGAGAGAGCAGCTGGGTGGGTATCTGGCAGCTGGCCAAGGCTAGCCCACTAAACAATTACAAAACACCATTTCATATTTTAATTTAAATATTACATTGAAAATGCATCCTATTTTCTATTTCAGGATTGAAAAGATCAATCAAAATTAAGAAGATTAGAAGGTTATAGCTTTGCTTAGTAGATGCCAAAAGCACTTAAGCAAAATGACAGAAAGGCACACTCCATTTAGCCACAACTTTGAGACTTGTGGAAATGCAGAGAAATAGTCTGTTGTGGTACCACTTCTACCCTTCCAAATGCCATAGTGGTGAAGCTTTCAAACAAACTATTTGACAAAACAAGTTTTCTAAGGAAAGAAATGTAGACATGCCTGGAATTGTTCTTTTTCACTGTCTCTTCTGGAAAGTATCCTGAGGATTAAAATAAACATTTTCTTTTCCCTCTGAAGGCTACCACTACCATCATCATGATAATATTTGCCTCAATTTATGACTGGGACCTAAACAACCTACCACTGCATGTTATACCCTCATGTTCTGCTGCTCACCTGCTGCCACCCTGTCTCTGCTGCAGAGGAGAAGTCCTTTGGGCAAAGCTGTGAGGATCTAAAGGTTCTCATCAGAACAAAAACCATGAACCCCAGCACCTACTCTGGCTCCCATGATACCATAATGGTAATGAACACCAAACAAATGTTATACTGGAAAAACTCAATTTGTTGCAAGTAACTCAAATCTCTCACTCAATATCACTCGTGCTGTTTGGCCCTCTATTCATGTTTCTTCCCCTCTAATGCTGTAGCATGGAGAAGCCAATCACTTAAAACAATCCCACTCCCCCAGCTCTAACCCAGGAAATGGCAATTTACACTCCTGGTTATATATTACACTACTCCAACTAAAACAGAGTCACACAGAAAACATTTTCTACTTAATAAAAGACAGTCTGATCAAATTCTAAACCTTCATGGGAAGGCAATTTTCATTCAATTTTCATTTTTATGCTTCTATAAAAACAAGAAAATGATAGTATTTGTATGTAGCAGCTTAATAAGTATCTAGAAATTTCAAGCAGAAATATTCAATTTATGGAATTCCATTTGCACTACCAAAATGAAGTACTGTAACTGAGACAGATCCTGAATGTCAAGTGAAGTTCTTTTCTGCTGCCATGTCAGACCAGAAACAGACTGCAGACTTGCGGTTTCTTTAGGCCTTGTAGCCACAGCGTGATAATGATTCAAGTTCACCAACTAGTACTAAGGCTGATGGAGTACAAAGGATTAGGAAGTCTGTGATTCTGTGATCCTAGATGTCTGCTTCAGAAAGCCTTTAGACTGGTGACCATCAGGAGAACTTGGAAGTGAATTTCACTCCTTTGCAGAGGTAAGGCAAGTCACTAGAAAAAGTTTGTCATCCATAGAAGTCCAGAAGACTAATCAGAAGAAATGGAAATCCATCACCCTAAAAATGTGTCTGAGTAACGATTTGAATTAAAACACCCACATATTTTAATAAAACGTGCATCCACTGCAAGTGAATTCCATATTGATGTCCTCTCTCAGGTACTTTGCAGTATGAGGTGGGTTGACAGCATCTTATATCCAAAACTTTGTGAGTTAAAGACTCCAGAGAGAAAATCAAAATAACTTTATTGCATTACAGTTCACTGTGTCATCTCAGCCTGTGTCCAACAGAACTGTAACACCTGCATCGAAAGTGAGCACCGATGTCAGTGCTGCCCCAGGAGCCTCATCCCTACCACATTAACCTGCTTTAGCAAATTAAATCCAAGCAGAGTTTACTGTACTCTGCTTTTCCCTAAGAGACCAGATCAGCCCCTAATCCCATTTATTTTTGTTACTTCTGGCCACAAATGTCATTGCAGGTAAGAGTGCACATCTCAGCAACACAAGAGCGCAAAAGGACGTTTTTTGGCCACTACCAAATCCCACTGGATTTGGTGAGGTCAGATATACACAAGCTTTTCTTTCTTGCCTTCTTGTGTTTGGCTTGTGCAGTACAAAAAAGCAAAGTGGAACAGAAGGTCAAAATGATGCCATTTGTACCACAGAGGTGAGCAAAGACTGGACTACTGGTTTTGTGAGTCAGACACCTATTTTTGTGTACTTTTACCTGAAATAGGAGGCAGCAGTTTCTTGGCTCCCATGCAGAGGCTGTGGAAAGTCAGGTCTGGGGTGGGGTAGCACTGCTACAGGGGACCCTCATTGCTCATTGACTCCCCTCAGTCAGTCTTGTCTGGAGCACAGAGGGTTTTTCTTCAGCAAAGCCTCACTTGGTCATGGACCATCTACCCAGCATGTAATGCTCCAGACTGGATCCAAAACCTTTCAACTTCCCGATTTTCATTCAGGCTCTGTCCCTGAACCTGTCAGGTGCTTAAATACATGATTTGTTTGAGGGACTTGTATTGTGCTCAAAAAACAGCTTAAACATAATTTTGGTATGAGAGATTTGCTGAATTGGGGCCGTTTTGCAGGAAGCCTGCCTCTGAGATCATTGTCACAATGTTTTAAAGTTGGAGATTGTGCAACTATTATCCTTTATTGCCCATTTTATGCCGAAGTCTCTCTTTCTTTTTACATTCCTCTTAAAAGCAAAGCTATTTTGGAGCATTTAATATTATTTAATCTCTTTACTCTGGCAGCGTAGAAATTACAGGGACCATTACAATGGTCCTGTGTGAGCATATGCTTTATTGATGTATATGCTGACCTAATATCAAATTGATTTTACTCAGCTTTTTTGCTGACCATGGAAAAATGCAAATTGGGTATTATATTTGCACACTAATTTTATTGGGCCCCTGTGTCTTCATAAAAAGATAAAGTTTGGACTAATAAAAATAAAACATTTCTGGGGCTAATATAGGCAAATGTTTATGTAGGCAGGTAACAAATTGGTTTGTCATTTAGGGGAACATAAAGAGCACTAAAATCATCTTTAGGCAAAATAGATTGGTGGCTTTTGCTTAGCTTTTAGCTTTCATTTGCAAAATCAATTTAATGTAGCACAGTGTCTCAAAGAAAGGGTGACACAGGATTAAGACATTCATTGTTTTCCCTCTCCATAACTCCTCCTTATTCAGAGGCCTTGGGATTTGGGTTTGCTCTTGTTCAAGGCAAATTAAATATATTTCAGCAGAAAATGGGAAAAAGGAACCTTTAGACTTATGCCATATGCAAGCATCCTATAGGGACAAACACAGGGGCAGGTATGAAAGTGGGACTCAGTTTCCTGGAAGTAGATGCTCAAAGGCTTATCAACACTTGTAAGTGCCACCAGGAATCTGAACGTGTAGTAACTACATGAACTCCTTTCTGGCTGTTTCTTTGTTCTTCCTTCCTCTTCCCTCTTCAAGTCCTCTGTAACAATGGCTTTTGCATCCCTAACAGCCAGCAATCTCTGCTGGAATGCAGCTAAGTGAACTTCGATGACAGTTCAGACAGGCATATATCAACAGCCTAACTTCTATTTATCAGAAAGGATTGACCTATTTAAATCCCAGGGCAGGCACTGTTTTCTATTCAGCTTTTGTTCTCCATCTCCTCCTTCCCCTTCCCTTCCTCAGTTGCAGGGTATTTTGGAGGAGTTCCATGTAGTGGGAGGTTACATAAACAGTTTCAATGTTAATACTTGACTGCATTTTCAACTTAATAGCCCAGCAAAGGGATCTGACTGTAAAGCAAAAGGCCAGAAATATCTCCTGGTAAAATTATGCTGAAGCATAGATCAAACAACACTGCAGAGCTATTTGCAAAATCAGAAATGGCAAACAACTATAAAGCAAGACACCCA
>WEKX01029515.1:0-26795 GCA_013390025.1 Pitta sordida | reverse complement strand
CACCAGAACAAGAGAACATGGCCTTAAGCTACACCAAGGGAGGTTTAGACTGGATGTTAGGAAGAGGTTTTTCATAGAGAGAGTGATCTCTGAGTGGAATGGTCTGCCCATGGAGGTGGTGGAGTTGCCATCCCTGGAGGTGTTTAAGAGTAGGTTGGATGAGGCATTTTGTGCCATGGTTTAGACAATGGGTTGGTGTTGGGTTACAAGTTGCACTCGATGATGTCCAAGGTGTCTTCCAACCTTGCTACTACTGTGATACTGTGAATTCTCTAAGTTGTTCTCCATCATTTATCAACAGTCCTGGCTCTCTGCTGATGTCCTAGATGACTGGGATTTGGCCAGTGTGACACCCATCCACAAGAAGGGAAGGAAGGATGATCCGAGTAATTATAGACGTGTCTACCTGACCTTGGTCCCAGGTGAAATCATGGAGCAGATAATCCTGAGTGCAATTATACAGCACCTACAAGGTGACCACTACATTGGATCTAGTCAACATGGATTTAGGAGAGGTACGTCCTCCCTGACCAACCTGATCTCCTGTTATGAACTGGTGGCTCACCTGGCTGATGAGAGAAAGGCTGTGGATGTTGTGTACTTGGACTTCAATAAAGCCTTTGTCACTGTCTCCCATGGTAAACTTTAGGAGAAACTCTCAGCCCATGGCTTGGAGAGCAGCATTCTGTGCTGGTTTGGGAATTGTGTGGATGGATGAGCCTAGAGTGTGTTGGCAAATGGTGTCGCATCTGGTTGGCAGCCAGTCGCTAGTGGTGTCCCCCAGGGACCAGTGTGGGCCCTAGTCCCATTTAACATCTTTATTGGTGATTTGGACGAGGGAGATGAGTCCTGGAGAAGAGGATGCTCAGGGGAGACTTAATTGCTCTCTACAACTGGAGGTATTTAAGAAAAGATCGGATGATATTCTTACTGACATGATCTAGATAATGGGATGGTGTCTTAGGTAATAGGTTGGCAATAGGTTAGGTAATAGGTAATAGGTTGGACTCAATGATCTCTATGATCTTTTCCAACCTTATAAATTCTGTGATTCTGTGAATTCTGTGGTTTTGTAAAGCTCCATCGTGCCATATCGAGAAAGCAATATTGATCTGACAATGCCTTGTGAAACCCAACATGGAAAATCTGAGCAATGATCTTATTTATTTGCAGGTAACATTGCAGCCTTTGGTCTGATTTGTTACTACTTTCCCTTGTCAGTCACATAACAAGTGAAAGAAGTAAAAGAAAATCTCAAAATAAAGGCATTCTTACTGGTACAAATTTACCTAAAGGTGTGAAAACCATGGATACTCTGAATTATGACTATGTCTAGAACCCAAGTATACTGAATTGGAGTCCATTACCTGAATTTAAAAAATGAACATTTCCACATTTATTTAAATTTGCATGTTTGTGCCTTCTGTTCTTTGTGTTTAATTTACACAAGTATATTAGCATTGAATAAGGGAAATTCCTTCCCTTTGTAGAAACACAGGAAAGCTCCCAGATTTGTAGCCCTCCATATCCATTTAAACATCCCTATTTCCCCTGAATCTTTTCTGTTTTCAATTCCAGTGATGGCTTCTCTGAAGAAAGGATAATTTATACTGTAGTTGTAAGGGTTTCAGTTTTACATCCTGTTAATTGCAGCCAACAAACTAGCAGTGTTTGAGTAGACACTGATAAAAACATGTGAATATAAGCTCTGCATAATTCTTAACTGTATGCTTCTAAAAACACACATGATTGAACTGAATTAACTTCAGAGCTTTTCTCGAGGCAAAGAGGATGAAAACCAAAGGGAAAATAAAAAAGAAATGTGGCTGTGTTTGTCATTGGCATGAATATTTTCAGTCCTTGTTTGCAAGTGACCGAAGTTGAGGCTGGGCAAGATCAAAAAGCTTTAGGAAGCTGAATTTGTACCATCTGTTACAACACAAATCACAGTGTTGACACTTGTAGGGATAAGAGCAGCATCACCTCTGACTTCTCAGCAAGATGGGAATTCCAGGACTGTTAAAGCTGAAGTCAGAAATGTTCTCACACCACGAAATAATAATGAACGCCAAGAGGTGCTGTGAGGGTAAGAGGTGCACCTTGCCTTTGGAGTGTCTATCCACTCTGATAAAAAGTATGCTAAAAGAAAGGGATGATGCTTGTTGTGTTCCAATCATGTTTGTGTGACAAGCCCTATCACAAAGGCCTGGAATCTATGCTGGTAGTCTCTCTGCTTTCTCTTATTGGAGTGTGACAGTCATTGGCTTTTATTTCTTCCCTTTATTGTGTGGCTAAATGACCTGCTTTCCAACTTTAAAATGTGTCTGTACTGTACTGTTTGTTCAGCTCTAAGACAGAGATGATTTACAAGTCCAGACTTACAAAGCTTAATTCCCATTGTTAAGGAAAGTTCACAGGAGTTTCTTGGCACAGCTGTTAACAAGATATTTTTTTCTAAATAATAGATCTTTTAAATCGATTTTTAGTAGAGCTAGCTGAGCAAACCACATCTGACTCTCTGGAGAAACCACTGTGGTGGTTTTAATAGATACACCAGTAGAAATTTAACAGTTGTTGTAAAACCTGTTGAATCTCCACACTGTAAGAAAAATGCTCAAATAATCTTTTAAATAGAAGTGGTTTAGTTCTGAAGAGAGAGCACTGTATGTTTGCTAATCTTCATTTAGTCATTCTGTGGTACTTCATGTGTTTCCTTGAGTCTCTGTAAATGTAAATAAATATAACTTCCAGCAAATCACTGCACAAAAGTCTGTAACTAACCAACAGTGTTACTATTTTAATGAATCTATTGACTTTTAATAGTGGTAGTACATCCCCCGTAGATAATCTAAAATGTGTCTGCTGATGCCTTTGATGAGAGTTCAGAATTAGATAATTAGTGTATGTCTGGAGTAATGTCTCAGCTTGAAACAGGAGTCAACTTTTGAAGTGATCCTGGTCATTCCCATTTACTATGTTTTGACTTGTATTATGGAACAACTTCAGAGCAAATGAAGTAGATGCCTTTTGGTTGAAAGTAAACAGGGACGTGAATTTCAGAACTTTATCTATTACAGTTGTGAGACAGAGTCAAGATTAGAGATAGCCTAAAATAAAAAAAAAAAAAAAACCTACAAAAACAAGACATCTCCAAAACCTTAGCCCCCAGACTTTATAATGTGAATGCCAGGTCCCCAGTACAAACCATTTTACTGTGGAGAGCTGCTTCTTTTGGTCTTCACTGCTTGGTAATACAAGTTAGGTTGGTTTCTTGTTTAGTCAGACAGACCTGGGGAAACCTCCATCTCAGTAAAACTTAAAATATTTGAAGCGTTGGAACTATGCAATTTCACAGCACTTTTCTTCAGGCTTGCTCACAGACATTCTTCCTGCATGTGTATTCAGGATCTGAATCCAAATGTCACAATGTTTCATCCACATGGAAGGTTCTTAATATTCCAGATTTTTTAGATATTCAAAGTAAGAGTTAGAACTTACATGTGACATGTCTATAAAAAGGATATGATATGTTGCAAACTGCATGTAGAAGAGACAATGTCGTGTTACAAAAATCTTGAAATATTTGTTTGTCTTAATAATCTATGCTTTTCTAAATAAATCTGAATACTGAACTTGGAAGATTCTGTGATTCTGTGATTCTGTGATGCTTTCTATATTCACTAATAATTTCTGTCTTAGGCTTGACTTGCCTCTGGAGGAAATTGAACATTTTTCCAGATAAAGGCATTTTAATGGGCCATTACTCTCTTGTTCTGATGTTCAAAACTATCTTTCATCTGTGACTCAATAAGGTGTTCTCCCCTTCATAATACAGTGAACCCTCGCAGGCTGTTGGGTCTGGTCCGCCTCATGCGAGTGGTGAAATCCTCAAAGATAGCGAACCCACTATGTAGTTGAGTACGCCATGCCGGTAGCCACCCCCCCCCTCCCCATATAAAGTTTGGAGGAAGGTCCCGAAAGCGGGGTTTGTTTCAGATGTCTGACTGTGCTCCGCCAGGGCGGGGGGCAAGCGGTGAGGGGAGGAGTCCCGGCACCTTGTCCCCGCTGCACAGCTTGTCCCTGTGCCGCAGCTGGTCACCGCACCCCAGCTAGTCCCCGCGCTGCGGCTTGTCCCGGCGGCCTGCGAGCGGTGGGACCATCGCCTGATCAGACTGAGGTCACAGTAGGTTCTGCGCACGCACCGAGGTCGCACAGCTCGGAAATACTGAATTTTGCAAATATTGGACCGCGAATATGCGGGGGCTCACTGTAGTACGTTCAATATATAGGTTGGTTATTTAGCAGAATCAGTCTGGTTTCATATTTATGTCATTTTTTTACATTTATGCTGGGCTTTCTTTGAAAAATCACACAGATTACTTAAACGTTTAAAAATAATCTTTTCAATTTACTAGCAAATGTAATTATTTGTATTATATCTTCATAGCATTTACCTTGTTTGTGTTAGTGTTTCACTGTGGTTTTGGCTGGGATAGAGTTAATTTTCTTCCCAGTAGCGAGTACAGTGCTGAGTTTTGTATTTAGGATGAGAATAATGCTGATCACACACCAATGTTTTTATTGTTGCTAAGTAATGTTTACACCCAGTCAAGAACTTTTCAGCTTCTCACAATGTCCCAGCAGCAGGCAGGCTGGGGAGCAGAAGAGGTTGTGAGGAGACTCATTGGGGACAGCTGACCCCAGCTGACTACAGGGATATTCCAGACAATATAGCATCATATATACGTCAGTATATAGACACGAGGGAAAGCTGGCCAGAGGCCCCTGCTCAGGAACTGGCTGGGCATCTGTTGGCAGGTGGTGAGCAATTGTGAATCCCTTAATTTATTTTTTTACTCCTTTTTTTTTTTTTTTCTATCCAATCAAACTGTTTTTATCTCAACTCACAAATTTTATTTTCTTCCCAATTGTCTCCCCTATCCCATTGAGGGAAGAGAGTGGATGGGTGCAGGGAATTGAACAAGTAACTGTGGGGTGTTTTGCTGCCTGCCAGATTAAACCACAATATGAGTGTTCTCCCTTTTAAAATAAGACATGATTGCATATGCGATTGGAATTAAAGAACTGACAGACTATGCCCAAATGGACCGGGCATAGGGATTAAGTTGTTATCTGAGTGCTTTGTTATATGTCATGGACCCCCCATTGGGGCTTGTGAAGAATCTATAAACTGTCTATCTTGTAACCTACCCAACTATACCTCTGGCAAATCCCTCTGAGTTTCTTCTACCCTCAAATAATGTCCGTTTGGATATGTAGCTGTGCTGCACAATGTTGCACTGCGTAGATTTCCCAGCATGTGGTATTTCAGTAGGCATATCCAAAAATCAAATATAAGACCATTTTCACCTGTCACAGAAACTGCTAGGTTAAAACCAAGTCTTCAGATATAATCAAGGAAAACTCTGGAAAATACTTTATTTCTTGTGCATGTTTATACTAGTGAGTTAAGGAGTCACCAAGTAAGCTTGCTTAGGATGCATAGGGCTTTATTTATGGCTGTTCTCATAGTACCTGCTCAAACTCATATATAGATGCATGAACTGGGACAAGTAGAAGATCAAAGTGCTCTCTAGTTGGGATGTATACCAGGTGCTGGCCAAAAAGCATGAAAAAGACATCTGTGAATGACTAGTTAAAGTAATTGAAATAAATATTTATAGCTATTAAACTTTTGACGCACTAGACAATAAATTCATAGGAAAAATTTGCTTTCTGCAGTGAAGTATCATGGTGGTTTGACCCTGGCTGAACAACAACAGTTAACACCAACAGTCATTTCATCCCCCTCCCCCATACAAACAGGGGAGAGAGGAAAAGAAAAAAAACCTGAAGGATTTTGCTACAGCAGGGATGAGGACTATTAGAAATCATTTACTGTCACAGGCAAAACAAACTCCAAGGTGGGAAGATAAAAACTTTATTTCTGACAAGATCAGAGCTTAAAGTGAGAAGTATCATCTTAAAGGCAACCTTCTACCCCACCCCTCCCTCTCTTACAACAAGTACCACATTCCCCCTTTTTTCCAGGAGGCACAGGGGGGTCAGGAGTAGGGGAAAACCAGGCAGTTGGTGTTTCTCTGCTGATGCTCAGGGGAGGAGGCCATTCCCCTCCATCCCTTGGGGTCCCCTTCATGGCAGAAAGTCTTTCATGACCGTCTCCAGTGTGAGTCTAATCCCAGGAGCATCAGATATTCCAAATACTGCTGCCCATGGGTCACTCCACAGGATGCAGTCCTTCAGCACTGGCTGCTCCAGCATGGGTCCCATCCTAAACCACACAGATCCTACTAAGTAGAGTTCTGCTCTAGTGTGGACACTCCTCTCCATGGGCCACAGGTCCTTGCCAGGATCCTGCTCCTATGTGGGGCTCCAATGGGCTACAGCCTCCCTCTAGCATCCACCTGCTCCATTGTGGGCTCCTCCACGGGCTACAGGTGGATCTTCTGCATCCCTGTGTTCATTCCATGGACTCCAGGCAGACAGCCTTCTTCACCATGGTCATCACCACAGACTGCAGGGAGATGCCTGGAACACCTCCTCCCCATCCTTTGGCCCTGACCTTGGTGCCTGCATTTGCTGTTATAACTTCTCACGGCTCCTCTCTGGTGGCCATGTCTTCCTCCTGTTCAAACTTTTTTCTTTTTTGTTCTTAAATATGTTATCACAGAGGTGTCTCTGTCTCTCCTGACTGGCCTGGCCTTGGCCCACAGCAGGTCCAGACAGGAGCTGGCTGGCATTGGCTCTCCCAGTTATGAGGGAGGCTTCCAGAAACTTCTCGAAGAAAAGCCGCCCCCATAGTCCCCCCACTACCAAAAACCCAGCCACAGAAAAACCCAGTACAAGTATCAACTATATGTAAGAATTTTTTCAGTACTCTTTGGAGAAGGGAATTTTCCAAATTCCTTTCTGCAGCTCTGCAGTTGCCACCATTGTTCCTCCCATCAGCATAAGAGACCACTGAAGTCTTTGAAATATTGTCAGAATTCAGTGTAGTAAGTGACTCTCTACTTTTTAAAACACAATTTGTGTCTCATTAATGTCCTGACATTTATTAGGTGAGGCCCCTTTTATATCTATTCCTCATATGCTCACTATTGCTTAATGTATGCATAAAGTGAAGCCAGAGAATTATGAACCGATCGGCAATATCTATCTTGCTGAGATAAATGCTTCAAAAGGAAGATTTTAAAGGGAAGAGAAAATAAATTAAAATAAATTAAATCTTACGTTAGTCAAACAACATATAGTCCAGAGTCCTGAGTTCATTTTGCACACTGCAGACTACAAACAGTACTCGCTGATGAGGCTTTTTTGGAGCCTTTTATCACCATTTAACCCACACTAAATGTGCCCAAATGTAATTCATTCAAACATTTTACAGAATACACTTGTTTGTTGTTCTGGTTAGGTGTTGCTTGAGAAGAAATTAGAGCAACAGAAAATACAATCCATACCTGGTAAATAATAGAGTTTCTTTTTTTATATTCCCAGCTGGAAATAATGTATTTAGAGACTATAAATTCTTTCTGATAATTCAATGTGTAGGATGGCTTAATAATGAGATACACTCAACTGCATTTAGAGGGCAAGAAAACAGTCATGAGAACTTAACTATTCATTTTTAATGTAGCATTATAAGCTATTCATTGACCTGCTGCATTCTATACAGACATTATAAAAAATGGCAGGTTTATAGGTTGTTCCTCATGCAAAATATATGAAATTACAAGAAGCAAAAAGTTGTTCATTTGCAGAGGAGAAAAAGTTTTTTGTGAATTTAGTGTTCATTTGGACTATTTCTCTTCCATTTTGTATCAGTGTGATATGTTCTTAATCTCACTGTGGAGATACTAATAGCTTTGTAAATCTACTATCAAAAAGTTAGGCTGCCTTCTGTGCCTTTTGCAGATTGTTATGCAGAGTTTTGAGGGGAATAACAATAATCTAAGCAGGTATTTTAATGTTGTGAACTCTCTGATACACTGCCTATAAAACATTTTTATTTATTATAAGGGCTAATTTATCTTTTGAGAGTTTGTTCTAAAAGATCTACATTCAGGAAAAGTTATCATATTAATGATGTGATTGTATTAGTTATGCCATTTAGAAATATGTATATAACATTGTTAAGGACTTAGATTGTGTACAAAAACTAATAACCTTGCAAAGTTCCTACCTGAGCATTATCTCTGCATTCCCTCCACTGAGCTAAAAATTCACATTAAATTTTTGTGTCTTATAATGTGAAAAAGATGGAAAAGAAGAGTGAAATTATTTGTCAGTGAAGGAAGAGGGAGAATTCTGACTGTGTAAATTTAGTTTGAGAAATTTTTAATTCTACTGGTTGAATAAATTTCCATTTTCATCAAATTATTAAGTCGGTAAGGGACAATTCAGTATAAGATCATAAGTTTTGTACTTCTCTCTAAAGAGAATCATTCAGAGCAGAACCTTTGTAATATATTACCTCTTGTGTTTGACTGTAATCAGAGGATTTTATTTTTGTCAAGGCTTCCTGCTACATGGAGGGACCATCAGCTGGAGAAGCTGTAGTGGATCACATAGTATCTACTTATTTCCTCTTGTTCAACATCCATTGAACAGAATTTAATTTAAATGTGTATGGCTTAGAGCATTTTGCAAAACATTACATAAAGATAGAAGCTAAGTAGCAAGCATGTTCTGCATAGAAGTTCAAAGCAATAGTAAGATTTGTGGGTTTAAGTAAATATCATGAGTTTCAGGATCATCTTTTCTTACAAAGTGTAGATGGAGTTTCTTCCTCTCACTTAGCACTTACATACAGGACAGTCTTTAGCGATGTCTTCAGAAAGTTCTGTCTCCCAGAAAGAGAAAATTTATAGCAGTATGGTTGCTAGACTTACTTGTTGTTATAATCCTAAATTATCAGTTGGCAAACACAACCAGGACTATGATGACTTCCCAGAAAATAGTTTTCTATTTCTATAGGGGAGGTTATGTAGAGTGGCCCCGACTTATTACTCAGGAGGCTTTCCTGGATACACAGAATCATAGAATCACAGAATATTCTGAGTTGGAAGGGACACACAAGGATCATCGCGTCCAATTCTTAAACGGCACCACTGCCTCCTTGGCAGGAATCGAACCCCCGGTCTCCAGCATGAGAGATGGGAACACTCACCACTGTACTGAAGTGGATACAACTAAGCTTCATTTATTTATGTAAGAATAATTCATAGAATCATAGAATACCAGGTTGGAAAGGACCTCAAGGATCATGTGGCCCAACTGTTCTTGTAGAAGCATGGTCTAGACAAGATGGCCCTTGTTCAGCTGAATCTTAAAAAGTGTTCAACGTTGTAGAATCCACCACTGCCCTGGGGAGATTATTCCAATGGCTGATTGTTCTCATTGTGAAAATTTTTTCTGTTGTGTTATGACTGGAATCTCCCCAGAAATAACTTGTACCCATTATCCTTTGTTTTTTTCATGTGACTCCATGTGAAAAAGGACTCTAAAATAGTAGTCTTTAAAATTATACTAGGTTTTGGACTTGGAAAGAAAGGAATCTTTTTCCATAGCATATTTTTTGTGTATCCTTCCATTTGTTTTATTTTTTTGGCACTGTCAATCGTTAAGCTACTGAAAGAACTGAATAGGAAAAGATTACAGAAATGAGGGTGCAAATATTCTTCTACGTGAAGGGTTTTCTGCCTTTTCATCACATTTATTTGAATGTGTGGTGCTTTCAATAATACATCTATTATTCCTTCTATTTCTAGGTGTTGCTTAGCACCCACAATATTCTGAATGCTAAACAAGTATAATAATGCATAACTCCAAAAACGTTGAAAAGGTGAACTGAAGTCAAGTATAGATGTATTCCACAAGATCAAGAAGTTTATGATTGCTGGAATTTAGCTGCTAAGTGGTCTATGTAATTTATCCCCAGTGCTGAACTGCTTTTTTTCTCTTGCCTCTTGTGAAGCAATATTCAGTTTACTACCACTGAGGAGACAGAATTCACATAAATGGAGAGCGATAACAGATCAGAGTGCTGATTTGCCTCATTATTTTAGAAGTGCTTAATTTTCTCTTCAGATTTCCCCTTGTCATGACCTGCATAAGAGTCTTTGAGCCCAAAATTTTATTTGATTTTTCTTTCTGTATCAGCTGGTTAAACAAAAGATGTTAAGTCTTCTTGCAAATCTTGCTTCTGATTTCATAAACCAATGTGGCTAAATAAAATGTTATTGCTGTATCTGTATATTTATTTTAGGTAGTTCCTACTTTCTTCTATCAGCTTTAGCTTCCTATGTTTTTTCCTGTTGCTACTTTCTTCTTCTTGCTTTTTTGAATTCCCTGTGATCAGGGAGTGAAAATAATGTTTCTCTTCCAATTGATTTCCTTTCTGTATCTGCTGCTTTTGAGACTTAGATTCTGTCCTTGTGGGAGGGTCGCAGCAGCAGTACGGTAAGGCTTGGAGTGCTTTTTTTTCTTGCTCCTGGGAACTTCATGTACTTATTTTTCCGATTAGAAGGTCACCTTTAATGTCTGTCTATATTATCCACGGAAAAAGATTTTTCCAGTAAAACTGGTGTGTCAACTGCAGTTTTACATGAGTCCTATTGGTTTGATGAGGTGTACTGTACTGTGGACAACAGTTTTATTATTTTGTTTATTCTGAAGATTAATGAGACAAAAATCACAGAATCACAGAATATTATGAGTTGGAAGGGACCCACAAGGATCATCTAGTCCAACTCACCATCTAACACCCGTACAGAGACCCAGAGCACATCCCAGAGCATAACACCAACCTAGATCCCTCACAGTCTAGCAGGCCACTTCGAGCCGGAAGGGGCCCAGAATCATCCAGACCTACACCCCCCAGCTAGACCATGTCACTAAGCTCCTCGTCCAGTCTTCTCTTAAACACCTCCAGGGATGGCGACTCCACCACCTCCCTGGGCAGACCATTCCAATATGCAATTACTCTCTCTGTGAAAAACCGCTTCCTAACGTTAAGATTGAACCTCCCCTGGCGTAGCTTGAGGCCATGCCCTCTCGTTCTGGTGTCGTCAGCCTGGAAGAAGAGGTCTACACCCATCTGGCTGCAACCTCCCCACAGGTAGTTGNCCCCTGTGGGACTCCGCTGGTGACTATGTTGCCCTTCTTTTCCCGTCTGATGCTGTAAAGTGGCACAGTTAAAAAAAAAAACCAGAAAGCCAACATTTTGGTTCTTGTTGATCATTCCTAGAAGTTTAAAATACCTTTTCTTGAATATTGGCCTTGTGTGACTCTCATGTAGTGGCATCAGGTAGTCTATTATCTGATCTAAATAGCCAGCAATTAGGCAAATTGTTACAGTTTCCACAGTAGGCCCCAGGGATTCATGGGTGAAGATGTGCATCTCCAGGTAATGTAAAAGTTGAAAGTTCAAACTGAATCATAAGGAGTGGAGTGTGAAGATTTTCTTTTTGTGATTGGTATGCAATACCCCCCCTCCCCAATACCTAAAAACTCCCAAGTGATGGGTAACATGAAAAGATTTTTTTTCAAATTCCTTTCCAAGAGAAAACACCACAAGAAATTAGCTTTTTTACATTCACATCCAAAGTTTGAATTCAAATTTTTCTCTGCTCCAGATTTTCTTTAAATAAAATGTTTCAAAATAAAATGTATTACATTTTAGAAAACATGACTTCACTGATGGACTATATATTTATTAAATTGAGAACACTTTTTTCAGTATTGATATTACTATCAAAATACTGTTTGGATTGGAAGGGACAATAAATATTATCTAGTTCCAGCCCTCTTACCATGGACAGGGATGCCACCCACTAGTTCATGTGGCCCCATCCAGCCTGGCCTTAAATACTTCCAGGGATGGGGCAGTCACGGCTTCCCTGGGCACCCTATTCCAGTGCCTCACCACCCTTTCAGTAAAGAATTGCTTCCTAAAATCTAGTCTAAATCTCATCTCTCTTAATATACTTGTTCCCTTTGTCTTATCATTATCTGCCCATGTAAAAATCTCTCTTTTATTTATAAGCCTTTTTTAAGTACTGAAAAGCTGCGATGAGGTCTCCCCAGACCCTAACAAAAGGATTTCAGAGTTACTGAAACCCAGACATCTTTCCCTCTTCATAATTTAGCTTGGTCTCCCCAGCAGTCCTTCTTTTTAACCCACAACTGTCAGGACCAAAAGATATTGTGTTATTCATTCATGATGTGCTGACTCAGCCTGGTGAAATTCAGTTTGAGAATTGAAGAAAAAAAAAGAAAATAAAAAAGAAAAGGCTTGAATGAGAAAAAGTTTTAATTTCATCTGCTATGAATTAATTTTGCTAAGTTGGCCAAAAACCATTCTCTCCAAAGAACCAGTCCTTAATGCGGGGTTCCACCACTTCTGGTCCTTCTTAGTTCTTTTTACTCTAGTGAAATAAGACACTTTATAATCTACAATATATGCACTTGCAGTAGTCTCCTTTGGGCTATGGATCACAGGCATTAATTTGGATCAACAGATAAGATAAGACAATATCTCTAGAATCATTAATAACAGATATTTTCAAACTAATGTTTCCTGAGGCATAAAACAAATGCATTAAGAAAATGAAAGTGACATTGACATAAATACTTGTATCTTACAACAGTAACTTAAGGCAAAACCTAAACATTTTCAGAACTAGTTGGAATTCTACCTCTTTTCTCAATGAAAAAGATGCAGGTCTAGCCCATCTATTGTTTATGAGATGTAGTCTGCTATAAAGCATTAATCCCCCAAATTCTGTGCAATGCTTGGTGATATTCCCATCCAGATTTCTCCACAATTAAAATTGATCACAACTCTTTTTTTATTTTATTCATGTACTGTTTTATCATTTTTCTTATAAAGGTTGGGAGTTATTTTCCTTCTTTAAACACAAGCCAAATTCAATTCAAATGTAGTCTGAAACAACATTACAAAATTGATGATTTGGAGTTCCATGTTTATTATTGCACAGTGACTCCCATAACAAATCTACACAGTGTTCAAGTCAAAGGATGTTGTTTCTTTCCCTTAACTGCTACCTTTGAAAAGTTATCCTGAGATCTGCTTTCCCATGACTACTGTCCACACTATCATAATTGGTAGTGATGTTCAATCTTTCAAAGTTTGTTTTAGTTTTTGATAAAGAGGTGCAAGAAAGCTAAGATACATGTGCTGCCATTTTAAAATAAAAAAATAAATTATTAAGTGAAATCAAGAAATACACTATTCTTATGGTCATATGAATATATAACTGCCATAAGTGCTTATTTTACATCTTTTTTTGAAGCATGTATCTCTTGTTATTGTTGGAGATACAACAGTCGATAAGAAGAGATTGTATTGTCAGCTTGTTATTTGTATCTAAGCTAGCCACATATCTTCCAGCTTGCAACAAAGAACTGGAAAAGAACCTACACTTTTTAAAGCTCAATCAGTTTAAACCAGGCATCTAAATGAGTACAGCAGTCAAAATCAAGCAAGAGTGGTTCAAAATTGTTGTGGGGGATTATTTTTATTTAAGCAGCCCTTGCCATTCCTCTTATTCTCTCATATGCATCATCCCCTCGGTGTGATTGTAGCACAGCATCAAGCTGTGACCTGAATCAGGAACTAGTGCAAGCTTTAAAAAATACAAACTGAGAAGGATAGTAGACAGTGAGGGGAAGAAAATGAAAGGCAGGACAGGATCTGCTTAAACCAGCAAAACTGCTAGAAGGGAGGCTCATTATAACAAGGTGTGACTGATTGGCAGTGTAGTAGGAGTTTCCAAGTTTGTGAGTTTTTACTTATATCCTATTTATCATTTTTAATTCTCACTGTAACTGAGAAAAACACTTTTGAGTTCCTCATTTCCCTAGATAATTAAATTCATTATTAATTTTTGTTAGGTTATTAATTTCTTTAATATTATACAGTATTCTTAATTATTTAATGGATCTTGTTAAAGTGCTATGGGCAACAAGCTGTACAAAAAAAAGGAGACCTTTAATGTCGTCATAGTGTTTAAAGTTGAAACCTAATAACTCTTGATTGAATATTAAGACTGCAATGTCCTTGCTCTGACAAATCCCTGCTTGCTGATTACTGCTTCACTTAGGAGAGAGTGTGTTACTAACATTTCAGTTAAACAAAACAAAACAATAGATTTTTGTCTTTTAGAAATGCGTTACATAAGAAAGCAAGGGTGGAGGGAGTAGTATGCAAAAGTATGAGGGAAAACAATTAGAGAGGAGACCAGTGTAAAACAAATGGTAGAAGAGAGATTGGGATAATAACAAGGGTATAAACAGCACCAAAATATCTGTAAAGGAATCTTTTGCCATTAAAAATGCAAGTAATAATTGCATATATAAATATAAAAAATTAAATATTATAGTGATACAGACACGTGCTTCAGAATTCTCTTTCTCTTCCTCCCAAATGTAATTTGCAGTTTATCTTGACATTTCATGGCAGAGATGGCCAACCTGATGATGCTGCAGAGTTAGAAAATTAATTTCCTGAAGGAAAATCAAACTACTTTCTGTGTAGGTTGATGTTCATGTGTGGTTCATTCATGACACTGGAGAACTAGGTGTGGGTCTTCAGAAGGTATCACCCCCAAAATAACAATTTTTTTCTGCAAAATGTGCTGTGAAAAAATCAATACAAGTCTTTCTTGGAAGCCCTTAATTAATGATTGATCTTCTAAAATCTCTGTAGTTTCTAGTGCTCGAGTAATATTTTGCTTTTCTATTTTCTATTAGAAAAATACTGTACAAGGTGTGACTTGTATCCTGATTTATCACAGATAAACCTTTCATAAGATCCTTATTCACCCTGCTATTTTCTAACACACAAGATTTAGAAAGACTATATAAGAATCACTTGTGATTAGAACTAAAAAAGAGGAAGAGCTTATGTATATGAGACAACAAAATGGTCTCAAGTCAAGCTAAATTAGCTAGCAATAATTTTGTTTAATCAGCAAAGATTGTGACAGTCCTGAGATTGTTTACAGGCTTTCTATAATTCTAGTCAACAGTTAAATGACATTTTTTGAAACAATGGGAATCTTATACAGATTCTACATCTAAAACCAGTTTTAGACTGAACATTACACTAGGAAGAATCTGAGGATCAGAGTTTACCAGAGTGGAAGGGATCCACAAGGATCATCAAGCATAGCTCCAGGCTCTGCACAGGACTATCATCAGGAGTTACACCATATGCCTGAGAGTGTCATCCAAATGCTTCCTCTGCTCAGGCTTGGTGCTGTGACCACTTCCCTGGGGAGCCTGTTCCAGTGCCCAACCACCCTTTGGATGAGGAACCTCTTTCTAACATCACACCTAAATATCCCCTGGCACAACTTCAGGCCATTCCCTCAGGTTCTGTCATGTCACCACAGGGAAGAGATCAGTGCCTGCCCCTCTTCTTCACCTCATGAGAAACTGCAGACTGCAATGAAGTCTCCCTTCAGTCTCCTCCAGACTGAACAGAACAAGTGACCTCAGCTACTCCTCATACAGCCCTTCACCATCTTCACTGCCCTCCTTTGGACAATTTCTGATACCTGTAGTGTACAGGGAGACACAGATTCTGACTGGTGATCGAAGACATTTATTCTGCATTGCAGCGAGTCTTATATACCCTTAAAGCTTAGCCTGGTGTGTAAGTTTCTATGTGACAGTAATTATAGTACAGTCACACCTCCGGATTTGCGGGATTTTGGTCTTGTGAGGCTCCCGCAGAACATTAAACCTGTGAACTCGAGTCAGACATTAATATGGCAAATTATTGCCATAAATATGACGACTTTGCAACCTTGCAAAATCCCGAGGGCCCTTGTGGCTAGAAGTAGGAGTGTTTTCCTTTAACTGTAGCAGCTAGCACAGGCAGAAGTGCCTTGTCTAAGGCTGTGCATATGTGCTGGCAAGTCCAACCTGGCTGCCGTGGCCAAACTGACAAACGGGACCCACACCATCGTGCCATGTGTTACAGGTTCAGGTTTTCTCACTCCTGGCAGGGGCGGCTGGGCAGCCGGGGCCGGTGACATAGCCTGGGCCCCTGTCAGGTTACAGGCACCCATGGCTGGGCAGTGTTCATGAGTGTGAGGTCTTGGGTAGCCGGGGGACCCCGGCTGGGCATAGACAGACATGTCTCTGTGTTTGAGCCTGTCTGTGGGCAGCTGTGTAAGGTTTTTATAGAGACCTTCTCAATGGTTTAATATTATCAAACCGCTGTGAGTGCCTCTGGAGTGCCCGCTGTGGCCACACTGCCAGCGGCTGTGGCAGGGGGCTGTAGAGCTGTGGTGCTGGGACTGACACTGGAGAAAACAGAGCAGGGCCCCGTGTGCACTCAGCCAGCACCCGGCAGGGGTCAGTCCACTGGTTAGGCTTAGAGTGACAGGGGAGGGCGTGACTTCTGCAGAGCCACGCCGAGTCTCAGTGCCCACCTGTGGCTCCGGGCAGACCAGGAGCAGCCAGCACTGAAGGATCCCCACATGGGGCCCTCTGTGTCCTGAGGCTTGCCACGAAGCCGTGTGCTAGAGTACGTATAAGCCTTTCCTGATAGTGGCCCGCCACTAAGACACACAGGAGTGGGGAAGGGACCACGGCACATCTAAAGGCACTGCTGGAATTATAAATGCCATGTAACCTCCGCAGCACTCATAAAGGAGTGATCTGTGGCTGTCCCCAATGAGTGAGAGGTGCCGCCTGCCCACCTCGCGGGGCTGTGCCAGTCTCACCCCACAGGGAGCACCGGTGACACCCCTCAGTGAAGCAGAGGCACTGCGCATGTGTCGACCAGGAAGCTCTGCAAATCACTGAGACAGATCCGTGGGGAAAAAATCTGCGAGTCGATGAGGTCATGAATATGACGGCGCAAATTACGAGATATGACTGTAATTACAGCAATATAGTCCTTTAGCAACAGTCCGGAGTTCAGCTTATCTTGTTTCATATCTTGCTGTACTAGTCCTTGTTCCTTCTAACTAGTCTATGTACTCCATGGTTTTCTGCTTACAAGAACTATCAGGTCCTTGTTGTCTTAGATGGAGGGTTCGCTAATAGATCCCATAATCCCTTCATTTCTTTCTTATGTTGCAGTGCCCCAAACTGCACACAATACGCAAGGTGAGGCCACAGCAGTGCAGAGCAAAGCAGAGCAGGGCAATAACCTCCTATGTGATTCTTTGCCTGATGGGCCCCAGGACACGGTTGGCCCTCCTGGCTGCCAAGGCACTCCTGGCATCCACCAGGAGGTTTAATCTTAACGTTAGGAAGCGGTTTTTCACAGAGAGAGTAATTGCATATTGGAATGGGCTGCCCAGGGAGGTGGTGGAGTCGCCATCCCTGGAGGTGTTTAAGAGAAGACTGGACGAGGAGCTTAGTGACATGGTCTAGCAGGGAGGTGTAGGGCTGGATGATTCTGGGCCCCTTCCGGCTCGAAGTGGCCTGCTAGACTGTGAGGGATCTAGGTTGGTGTTATGCTCTGGGATGTGCTCTCGGTCTCTGTACGGGTGTTAGATGGTGAGTTGGACTAGATGATCCTTGTGGGTCCCTTCCAACTCATAATATTCTGTGATTCTGTGATTTCCATTGTACTGCTTTCCAGCATCTTATTTCTCAGCCTGTATGTATATCCAGGATTGCCCCATTGCAGGTGCAGAATCCAGCATTTTACCTTGTTGAACTCATACAGTTGGTGGTTTCCAAGTCCTCTAATTTGTTGAGGTCTCTCTGCAGGGCCTCCCTGCCTTTGAGAAAATCAACAACTCCTGTGAATTTTGAGTCATCTGCAAACTTGCTTAATATTCCTTCCAGGCCTGCATCCAAGTCACTTAAGAAGATGCTGAAGAGTACAGGGCCTAAGATGGAGTCCTGTGGAACCCCACTAGCGACAAGTTGCCAGTCGAATGTTGCCTCATTCACTATTAGCTCTGTGCTTGACTCATGAGCCAAGCACTTACCCACCCCATGATGTGTTTATTCAATGTGTGCTGTAAATTTTATCCAGAAGGAAACTGAGAGAGACAATATTGAAAACTTTACTGAAATCCAGGAAGTTTACATCAACCAGCTTCCCTTGATCAGCCAGATGAGTTACCTTGTCATAAAAGAAATGAGGTTTAATAAGCAGCACTCTCCTCTCATGAAGCTGTGCTGGCTGTGACTGATGACAGTGTTGTCTTTCGTGTGTGTTTCAATACCTCTCAGAATAATCTTCTTTATAACTTTACCAGACAGTGAAGTGAAATGGACAGCCCTGTAGTTTCTAAGGTCCTCCTTCTTGCCTTTCTTGATGATAAGGACAACATTTGCTAGCTTGCAGTCAGCTAGGACCCCTCCAGATTCCCAAGACTCCCCAAAAGTAATTGAAAGAGGTTTTGTAATGACAATAGGTAGTTAGAGAAGAAATAAGTATCAGCCTTCATTGGGAGCATAATCTTCCCCACTTCTGTTTTTAAAAATACTTAGTAGTAGCTTGTTCATGAACTCTTTGATAGCATCAAATTTGACCCTAAATTGCTATATGGAGAGTGTGCATCAGCATTATCTGTGCAAGTGTCTATTAAGTGTTGAATACTTCTATTGCTTGATTTAGTAGTGCTGCCTCTGGAATTTTTCCTTTGTGCCAATAAACCAGACTCATTTAAAGCTGTTGGCTCTGGTCCACCATTTCTTTGTTAAGTGTTTAGTACTCGTAAGTGTTGTGACCCTTTTGCCAATGCAAGTAATCCTAATTCCAGAAATTTACAATTGTCACTTTGCTTTAAATTCCATTACCACACACTGAAATTCTCCACAAAATGGCTTGGAGACAATTTAGCAAATAACAAATTTGTGATAGAGGGGTTTTGTTCATTATGCCACAATTAATTATTTATTGGGATTTTGATTTTGTGTTGCAGAAGTGTGACCTGGCCCAGCAGAGCATTGTTCATGTTGTTCAGAGTCCACAGAAGAATAGTCAGACCAAGGAGGAGACAGAAGACAACTGTGCTGGAGGTATTCCAAAAGCCTTGGAAAGAGAACCTCAAAGTCTAACTCGCATAGATCTCAGTACCAGCATCCTTCCATCACTCTCCGCAGGGTTGGCTGTTGTTCTGGATCCTGGAAATAACACTGTTTCTCTTCCCTCTGGAAAATTAGGTAATTCAGTGATTTAGTACATTTCAGTATACATATCTAAACATTTGTCTATTTCTTTTTGACAGTGAACAGTTCTAGTCCTACACTACAGGGAAAAAAACTCCCACAATATATGGTTTTTTTTAGTTGGTAAACAAAAATGCAATAATATTAAGCATCTGATGCATCTTCTAGAAAAACAATTTTGCTTTATGCATAAAATGAGTGATTTGTTGTGTTGTTCCTGTCTCTAACTTCTATTATGATAATATTTTTACAAATTATTATAAGATGGCAAAACCCCCAGAGGTCTGTGAGAAGCAAAAACTAGTGTCTGTAAAATTTCCATTACAGAAGTTTCCTTGACTAGAACGTTGGACAGTGTATGCATTGAAAATGTGTTTAATTCCCAGTCTGTTGTGATGTTTTCATTCCCATACATTTTGTAAAAAATATTTACAATAGATTTATTATTTATTAAAACATGACTGACACAACAGGTGATGATGATTCATACTGTGGATTTTAGTAGCTCTTCATCCACCAAATCATTACTGGGAATACCTTCTTCATCATGAAAAATAATCGAGGCACAAGTCAACTTAATGAAAAATGAATGGGTTGTGCTGCTGTTCATGAGAGAAGCTCAAGTCGGAAGCAAATATAAGAATCCCTCAGCAATTACATGAATTTTCTCTGAGAAACCCCCTCCTCACCCAGTCTAGCATGCCCTTACTGCCAACAGTGTTGTCCCCAGTGAAGATACATCATTCTGTCTGATATCAGATTCAGTTGTGTTTTATTGCAATAGTCCATCAGAGACATCCTTTTAGAAACAACAGCACACAAATGCCCTTTTTACACAATACAGAAGATAATACTAAACATAGAACTGTTAAAATAACCTATAGAGAATTTATTAAGTAACTCATGCAGAAAATATACAATTCATGGGAGGGTCACAGTAGTATTCCACAACTGACTTGATCAACCTCTCACTGCCAACTAATGATGAATGAGTGCAGTTTAGCAGCAAATTACTACCCAGCTTAATGATCCACATCTCCCAATCTGAATGAGTAATGAGATAAGAGGTGTGCATGCTGATTTGATACTGTCCCCCATAACGAACTCCTGATGAAGCTGGAGGCTTGTGGCTTAGATAGGTTTACAGTGGACAGGATCAGGAGTTGGTTCGATAATACATCTCAGAAAGTGGTAGTTAATGGTGCTGTGTCCAGTTGGCGGCTGGTCACTAGTGGGGTGCCTCAGGGTTCAGTGTTGGGACCTGTCCTGTTCAATATCTTTATGGATGATCCGGACGAAGGGATGGAGTCTATTATTAGCAAGTTTGCGGATGACACCAAGCTGGGGATAAATGTCGATCTGGTGGATGGTAGGAGGGCTCTGCAGAGNGGAGGTGGTGGAGTCACCGTCCCTAGAGGTGTTTAAGAAAAGGTTGGATGATGTACTTGGTGGCATGACCTAGATATTAGCGTAGTGTGTTACAGGTAGGATGATGTGTTGGTAGCAGGATGACAACGCGTTAGGTAACAGGTGATAAGTTGGACTTGATGATCTCTGTGGTCTTTTCCAACTTTACTAATTCTATGATTTAAACCTGGTAAACTAGGGACAGGACTTCAGCCTGGGCTTACTCTCAGAAGCAAGGAAAAAAAATGAGCTTTAGAACACTACCCATATTTATTTTTTGCTACCGTGCATGGTACATACAGCGCTTTAATAGCTGTGCTTGACTTTACAGAATAATTCATACACACATAAGAACATTTAAAAAATTTATCATGTTACATGTTTGACAACGGACTACAAACTCTGAAACCAAGTACAAACTGTTAGGTATCTTTCATTGTAGCAATTATTTTCATGGCAGAATGAAACCTAAGGAAAAAATGTATAATAAAAAAACCAAAACCCCACTCTCATAACAGGTTGTTCTGTCTGGAAGGATGCTAATAATAAGTACTTTTTAAAGGTCTGTTTTTGTCTTTCCTTATTTTGATTCTCACTATGAAAACTTGTCTTTTTTTCTGTTCAGCTTCACTTCTCTTGTTCAATATGGAGGACTTTCATTTTTTTATTATGGGTTTGGGTGAGTTAATTTGTAGTCACCTAATTCCATGAGTTAAGGAATAATCTGGGTTAAAAGTAATCCAGCAAGGGAAAAAAAAAAGCAAAACAGAAAAGAAAAAGATTATTCCAGAGACCAGTTTTCCAATAAACCTTACCGCATAATGAGGATCTCTTTGGCAGAGCTGAAATGACTAATAGTAGTGGGAATGAGGGGTTGAAGAAGGCAGGTACTTAATTTCAACTGCTGGTTGAAATTAAACTTATCGAGATGTTGTCTTAGGGAGGTAGATGGTTGTGGTGATCAGTCTACGGTATCAACCTGATACAGTTGAACCAAATATAATCCTTTTTTTTTTATTGTGTTAGAAATACTACCTAATGAGTAATCAATGAATTTAAACATATAATTTAGAGGCAAAGGATTTATTACTTGATTAACTCATGTTTAGTCTAGTATGCTACACAACCATTCTGTAATCATAGCAGTAAACACTTAGACATCCTGCCTCCTGAGGCCCAAGTTATTCCTACTCATTACTACAGGATGCTGACCCCGTGTTCCTGCTCTGCTTTTGTTTTATTTGCCCTCTGTTGATTTCTGAAGAAAAAAGTTTGTGGTAATTTTTACATCAGAAAAGCTTCTCCCAGAAGCTTTTGCAGTATTTACCTGCAAAAATAGTATTTTGAAGTATTTATATTAATGTTTGTAGGTCCAAATGTGAAATTTTAACAGACAAATCAGGAGAGAGGCAACTCTTGTTATCTTGCGCTGCTTTTATATAAGCAGTATACTTAAGTAGCATGAACTGCTGCACTTGGTAAGTCCCTTGTCTCCACTAATGAGGATTATTTGCTCCTTGCAGAAGGGTATAATAGGATGCCCTTCTCCCAACTCTCACCCACTCTAGTGTGAGTAATGAAATAAAATCTTGACTGGTCTGGAGAATCATCTTATTTGCACTGTGGTTTTAGAATACAGTGTGTATTTCTCTAAGACAAATTCCAAAGTTTGAATGTTATCAACGGACTGAAAAAAATAAAATAATTGATCCCAACAATCTCTGCATCAAAGATTTACCGGTTTCCTCCTTTTGCAGACCAAGGTAACAAAAATGCCTTTAATTTTGGGTTTTGTTTTTTGGCTTGTTTGTTTGTTTGGTCGGTTGGTTTGTTTCATACTTTTGGTTTGTTTGTTGGTGGAGGTTTAGTGGGTGTTTTTGCAGGTTTGTTTGTTTGGGGGTTTATGTTTTTGTTTTGTTTCTTTTTCCTCTTATTTCTGAGAACGTTGCTTGATTCTAATGGTCATATGAAAAAATCTCAGCACAGGATTTTCATCATCCTTTATCCCCTCCCAATTTACTTCTGTCCAATGTCTGGGACAAAGTGCTTTGCTAAACAAGATGTGAGCAATTAAACTATGTTCTGTAATGGTTGGATGTCAGTCGATACATGTATATTAAGGGATAATGATTGAACCCTGGATGAATGATCCTTGAGGGCTTTTCCACCCTTAATAATCCTATGATTCTGTGATTTTTACCTGAGAAACAGTGAATCTGAAAAACATAAGTATTTATATGTCTCATCAGCTGAATATGAGAATGAATCATTATGCCAGGTTCAAGAAAGCTAATACAATCTTGGGAAGTATAAACAGAAAACAGTCGGGTGGAGAATATGTTTTTTCTCTGCTTTAGACAATTGCATAACTAAAACTAATATAGCACACTGTTTTGATGTCTAAACTGTTAGCATGTTCAGGAGAATAATCATGAGAATCCTATAAAAAGGCAGATCATGATTGGTTATATTTGTTGGTATAATCTTGTGGCAATTATTGGAATGGGAATTTGGAAACATGGGAGTCTTAGATCTCACCAAATATTTTAGGATTTATCTAGAAAGTGAAAGCCAGGAAATACAAATACCACACACAGAGGCATACACAGCACTCGAGAGGAAAAAACCACAAGCACATGCTATCCTGGCTTATAAGAATTCAGCATATTTAACCATTTAAATGTAATTAGAGAACATTTTTCCTGAAACAAACATCCAGGAACAAAGATTGGACTGCAACCTAGTGGACAGTGCTAGGCAGGAGGTCCCTTTCTACATGTATTTATCAGCCAGCAATATCAAGTAAATTTATAATCTAAAACACCCCAAATATTTGTTTTGTGTAAATCGATATTAATGTTTTTACTTATTTAATTTCCAGTTTGATCCATTATCAGATAGCTTATTTTTTTGTCTGAATATATTGGATGTGGTCATCATTGCTTAAGTTTCTTCTTTACAACTTTTAAATAAATCCTTATCTGATCAGTTAAAAAAAAAATCTTCTTGTTCTTTAACTAATTTTCTACAAATGCTTGTATGCAAGGTACATCTGTTTCCTTATCTTTCCATGTTCCTCTTTTCACAGAAGAGTAAATATAGTACTAGTATGTACTAACGGCTTTGCCAAGCTGTAAATTACAAAACAAAAAAAAATAAAAAAAGAGGAATTGATTGTTTTCCACCTATTTAGGAGATGTTTTACCAAAATTAATATATATTAAAACTTCTTATACTTACAAATAGCACAAGTATGATTTAAGTATGATTTATGTCAGGTGAAACTGTCATTACCAAAGCCTCAGTATTATCAGTGATGCATAAATTGATGAACTGGTTCCCACTCTATGTAATAGTTTGACATAACAGAGAGGCATTTAGAAGGGAAAGCTACAATTTTGGGTAGTCAGAATTATGCATCCTTCCAAGAGAAGCTCTGATGAATAAAAAAAACCCCATATCAGGTTTACCAGGGAATTGCTGACACTACAAATAGTTTTCAATAGTATTTTGATGACTGTGTGTTAAAAATTCCTCTGCTCTCTAATTTGTAGTACATTTTATTGTGTATTATTCTTTTACTCAAAATCCTAAAAGAATTGGAGATTTGATTAAGGTAGATGAGTAGTTGTCATGGGGAAAGCTATCTTGTTCCATTGTAAAACTTTTCTCCTTTTTTACTGGAACAGAAAATAGGTTTCTCTTCTTATCTCCTTTTCCCTCCCCTGAAAGGAGTGTGGCCAGGGGAGGGGCTTTCTCCTTTTCATCTGACAAACAATGGAGGATCCTGTGTCTTATCTCCCCTTCTGGGCAAGTCATATGGCATGGGGAGGGGCCTTCTCCTTTCTACTGGACAAACACTGGAGGATTCCTTTTCTTATCTTCCCCTCCCAGCAAGGCATGTGACTAGGGGAAGGGCCTGAGGGCTGGGGCAGGCTGAGTGACTGCCAATGGCGTGTGAACACATGCCCACAAGGCATGTGACATGGGAGGGGCCTGAGGCTCTACAACTACAGCTGCTGGGCCCACAGGGGAGAGGTTTATGGACTGAGGATGCCTTGCTGTCACCTCTGATCTCTACCGCCGCCATTTTGCCCAGGACCACGTGGACCTTTGACTCCCCATCTCAGCACAGCTTTTCCCCTGCCGACCATTGGATCTCCCTGCAGCCCCTTGGACATTTCAGGAAAGGATCACTGGCTGTTACTCCACTGGTTTTTCTACCCTGAACCTTATTCCCCAGCCCCTGGAGTCCTGGAGATGCCCTGGTTTTCCCTTGAACTAGGCACCCGCCTCGTGCTTGTTTATTTTCCCACTTGTTTACAGTTGTCATTGTTCCATTGTGGGGGTTTTTTTATACTGTTATTGTTGTTCAAACATATATATGTATTTGTTATTTTTTTCCCTTTCTCCCAGTAAAGTTCTTATTTCTCTCCATATATATATTACTCAAGTATTTCTAAATTTAATTCATACTTCATCTTAATTAACCCAGGACAGTAGTCTAAACTCTTTGAAGTATTGTAAAATTAATTCACAGTTTTATAAAGTTTTACAAAGCTTATAATACCAAACTAGCTCCAGATTGGGCAATGGTGTGGTGTACTTCTATCTCCCCATTTTTATGTGATGTTATCCTGAGTACCACTACCTGGTACCAAGCTGAGTACATCTGCAGCTATTTCCTATCCCCTTTTGGAGAATGCAGTGAAAACATGAGCACTCATCTCTTCAAAATGGCCTCCAGTGTGGCAAGACCAAGTCTATTTTTACTCAGAAACATGGAGCTGTACAAGTGTTAAGCAATTGCACCAGACAGAACTGAGACAACAATGAACTTATTTCCCTTTGATACCTAATATTGCTTTCCAGTGTGACAAAGCCAAATATATAAGACCTTATTATTTCCTAGGAAAAGAGATAAAAGGATTCTTAAAATTTCTCTCCTGTCGTTGAACTGCATTTTTTCTAAGGAAATTAATCAGCATAAAGATTTTTTCCTTTGGCATCTGTAGAAATCATTTATATATTAATTATAACATAAATTAATTAAATATACCATAAGTCCATGGTATTGTAAATCAGTAGTCTGAGGAAGGAAAATCAGTATTCTATGCAATTTGCATTCAGTAATTAGGTCTTTTTCCCCAGAGATATAAAAATTTTGTTCTAAAAACAAATTAACAGAGTACTTACACTGACCTTTGTTAAATTTCTTGAAATATTAATACATTTCCTGGTGGTTACATGATTCACATGATAGTCACTTCTTACAGACATCCATTTGAATAAGATTCTTATTGCTATAAAAAAAAAGTAGCAAACTACTTAATATGCAGCCAATGTATTCTTTTAGTCGACACATTCAAGTAACTAGTTAGGTTACCATGCATTTTTGGATTTGGTGTTCTGACAGTTTACTTTTGTATTAGGATTAAACCTAAACATTTTTCATGTAAATGAAAATGCATTATGCAGCACATTTGATTCAGATTTTTGTATAATACATTATTTTAGAAACATGTAAATATTAAGTGCAGGGGGTAGAAGGGCCCTTCAGAGGGACCTTGACAGGCTAGAGAAATGGGCAGATTCTAATGGTATGAGATTTAAGAAGTTCAAGTGCCAGGTTCTTCACTTTGGACATAACCATCTCATGCACCGTTATTGGGTGGGGAATGAGTGGCTGGAGAGTGGTGAAATGGAGAGGGATTTGGGAGTAATGGTTGACAGGAAACTCAATATGAGCCAGCAGTGTGCCCAGGTGGCTAAGAAGGCTAATGGCATCCTGGCCTGTATTAGGAACAGTGTGGTCAGTAGGACTATGGGAGGTATCCTTCCCCTGTACTCGGCTCTGGTCAGACCACATCTTGAGTACTGTGTGCAGTTCTGGTCTCCCCAGTTTAAGAAGGATGTTGATCTGCTTGAGAGGGTCCAGAGAAGGTCGACAAGGATGGGGAGCGGCTCCGGGAACTGGGGTTGTTCAGCCTGGAGAAGAGGAGGCTCAGAGGTGACCTCATTGCTGTTAACAGCTACGTGAAGGGAGGTTGCAGCCGGGTGGGTGTAAATGTCTTCTCTCGGGCTGCCAGCACCAGAATGAGGGGACATGGCCTTAAGCTACGCCAGGGGAGGTGTAGACTGGATGTTAGAAAGTGCTTTTTCACAGAGGGAGTGATCACAGAATCAGTAAGGTTGGA